>JAWWEN010032370.1:0-15074 GCA_035582955.1 Sycophila texana | reverse complement strand
CGCGTGCTTGATCCAAAATTTTTAATCATGGATCGACCTCAAAAGTGCTTATTTTTTGTAGAATTGCTCATATACTCTTCTACATATCTATTCGTATCCGTCACTTGTGTCCATATGCGTCTCCTCTGAACTCGATATATATGTATATATATAGACATTCAAGTACGGTAGTACTATATATGCCATGCGCGCAGTTTAAATGGAGAGGTCGAAGACGCTCGAGTAAACCGCGCAGAGGCCTAAAGAATCCACTCACTCGAGAAATTCGTGTCCGAAATAAATCGGCTTGAATCGCGGGAGGGATATCGGCCTTTGCGGCGAGCGACGCCTAATCCGCGCGTCCACGCCAGTTGCCCCCTCGGAGCACCTTTCGAGGCGCGGCTCCTTTCAGCCGCGACACCCCCGCAATGCTCCCCCAATTATTCCGACAGATTTGCCCGAAGGAGGCCCCGGCGACCCTCTTGACGGATCCATCAAGCGCCATTCATCGAGCGCGCGCATGTATACGTGTGTTGGTGCGCGTCGACCGTAGCTCGCACCGGCTACCTCCCGGCAGATGCTACTCGGCGCACGGCGAAATCGATATGCCTACGTATAGGTGCCTCGTTCGCTGGTATATACGCGCGATTCGGTTTGCCGTGGATAGCGTTATACCCGGTACGGTGATCACGTCGCGCCGAATCATCTTTCCGGGCGTGATCGCCGATAAGCGTATCCGGTTGCGCACTTTTTCGAGAGCTTCTCTATCGGTTTATATATATGTACGCTTCAGTTTCTGTTCGTCGAATTTAATTTAATTTCTGCGCTTTACTGTAATCATGACTTTTCAATAAAATGGCATAAAATTTAGTTTTCACATTTTGCAGATTAGTTCAGTGTTTATCATTTTTTATGGGCTTTTTTATGAAAGAAAATTATAGGTACACGTTTATTTATTCGGAGTCCATCAACGACATTTTTTTTTTATCACTCTATGAAATCGATCTTTTACTATGGTACGTTATTATGTAGTTTTATAAATGTTAAAAAAAAATGTCTTATATATTAGGTGAACTTTTTTAAGCTAATTTTTCTTCTGCACAGAATAAACGAGCCTTCGAAGAGAAAAAGTGGAAGGAAAATAACCGAAAATATGCCAGAATTCGTTTTTTATTATTATTTTTTTTTAAGTAGATACTGTCGACGCACCCGCTGAGAAAAAAGTAAAAAGAATTACACTACAGAAAGCTCGAATGACTAAATGATGTCTTTCACTCTATCACATCACTTTTTTCGAACCAAAAACACATCGGCATATATACCTTATCCTCACGACGTATAGCCGAAGGGTCAGCATCGAAAAAAAGATGTAAAATCTCTTTTTCGCTCCCAAACGTCCGAGGCGTATATAGTAATCAACTGTATTCGTTCTAGACCATATCGAGACACCAGGGATCGCACACCACTCTGTATATACTCTTTGCGCGTGCTTCTCCGTTGTGCACACAATATCGAGTATAGGTACGCGTCTCGACTTTTTGACGAGGGGAGAGTAGAACTTTCGAGAGACGCGCGTCCGACCGATTGATGCGCCGAGGGCGATTTGCCCGGGAGACGCGCCTCCTCCGGTCCATCAATCGGCGCACGAAGTCGGCAAAGCGAGTCCGGCGATTAATATCCGGGGAGAATGACCGACGCTACGGGGGGCCCCGAGACGCGCCGCGCAAAGTCGGAAGTCGCCGGAGACGCGGAGTCGGGGCCGCCGATGCGGTTTTATGGTCCGCTTCGACGAGTCTGGAGTTTATACGCGCGGCGATGCCATCACGGCGAATGAGACACTCTGAATCTTCGATGGGGGAATAAATATTTGCCCCGGCGCGTTGTCGGCTAATATTCCGAACGCGTCAGAGTCTCACCGACTAAGGGGCATCGCGCGTGATTTACGAATGGCTTGACGCTTTCTTCCGGCATCTGAGTGAAGTGATAAAATTTTATTCGATTCTGATGGACGAATAAATTGAAAGTAGCTACACCGAAATGTCTTATTTTCATATGATTTTTATAGCGCACGAATTGGCTTCATTTTTTTTCTAATAATTTTTTTTTAAATGTGTTCAATTCTTAAACAATTATTCTGTTAAAATAGAATAAAAATGATATTGGCGAATTTCAAAATGTCTTATTCAAAATATCGCTTACAGATATTAATAAAACTCTTTTTGCGTGCTGACTAAGCATAAAAAAAAGGTAATAAAAAATTCCACAGATTAGCACTTATTTCATGAGCATAAAAGTTATACTTATAACAGCTCGTTAATGAATAGCCTCTTGAAACGTTATAAGTCAAATATTTCATTAAAATTACCATAACAATACCAAACCAAAAATTTCCAACAATAACGAATATGCCAGCTAAATCTCCTCCTCGAAATTTCTAAAATTTCATTGAATCTTTTGCCCCGAAACATCCTCGCAGAAGCTTTCCAAAGTTCGTAATTCAGCAGCCGGAGCATGGAGCTCGAACAAGAGTCCACATTTACATACTGAGAAAACACGACTCGCTCTCTTTCCCTTTCTGTCTCTTGACTCAGTTCCAAGCTGTCGAAGCGACTGTAGTCACCCCCCGCGCGCGAAAAAAAATGATCTGGGCGCGGTCCAGCGCAGGAATCTATATACACCTCGCCCGCGCCATCACGCCTCTCTGCCAGCCGCACGCAGAGAGAGAAGCTGCCTCGCGATTTTTCACCACGTAGGTGAATAATAAAAATCGCGAAGCGCCTCCGAGGTCCGGCGGCAGGGGCGGTGATGCTCGATTTTTCATATAAGTGCGCGGCGAGGACCGTGCGCGCCTTCGAGGGCCATTGTCGAGCGGCCAGCACACGTCATTTGTCATGGAAATCGTCGTGGTGCGTATAATGACGCGCGCCACTCCTGGACGGCTTTGTCTAGTCGAGGCTTGCGACGCAGTAGGATTGGCGCTCGACGATTTTTCAAAAAGTGCGTAATAGTGGACAGTGAGAAATGGGGTACGTTGCAAGCGCGGCGACGTCGGGAGTTACACTTAATGATTTGTGGCGCGTCCGAGGAAGCGTATCTGTGGGAATCGATGCTGCAAAAAAATAATTTAATGGACTGTTTATTAACCGTTCGATCCCCTTTACACTTAGTTGCCAGTTAATTCCCATTCGATCGGCATTGATTTTCGATTGCCTCATTATATTCTTGGGTCAACCGAAAATTATTCGTTAATTTTTCCAGAATTTCATATAGTATACAATATTTAGAGCTTTATTGTATTTTTTTCTTTTCGGTAAACATTCTCCAAATCAATTATCATTTTCCAATGAATTTCAGAAAGAATCTTTCATCCACTAACGCGTGAAATCGATAGATACAGTTGAATAGCGAAAATGCAAATAAAAAGAAACCGCATAAAAGTTAAAACAGCAAATATGCAGCTCGTCCGCTTTAACAAAAGTCGCATTGGGAATTCAAACAGGTTGCAATTTAAAACACTCGCTCCGACTGCGCCCCAAAAAGTCAACGTACATGTATAGCGAATCACTGACGCGCATTAACATACCGTCCTTATCGGTGCTGCTCGACAAAAAAACTATGCACACTCGACATATTAACTCCATCGGTATTCCGGTGTATCTATCGAGGAGACGGTGACAGGATCCAAGTACGCGCAAAAGCGACCCGGCGGTCCCTTTTATCAATTGGCGGGTACAAATTACCCGGCCTCCCATAGCCGCGGCGAATTTAGTCTTGAAAGGGGTAGTTTGTCGTTGATCGATTCGCAGCAATGAAGCAGCGAGCACACGCCTCTGGAATGGGCCAATCAGCCGCGATTTTTCAAAGGCGAGAGCGGATCGACGATCGCTAGGCGCATTGAAATTGAAATGGCCGCTGGGGCGGAGTGGCATTTTCGTTTGATTGATTCCCGATATATTGGACTCGTTAAGCTTGATGTATTCATTTATTTAACCGTAAGAGGGTTTTATGAAGGATTGACGAGGTTCATTCTCGTTGATTGGGAAAACAATTGGTTTGTATTATTGCGGCTGATTATAATCCTTATATATTACGATTGATGGCGATAAATGATTAATTTCGTTGATTGTTCGATATTAATCTATTCCAATGTAGGTTTAATTTATTTTATAATTGGAAACAACATATAGAATTGACATTTTATAAGTATTAGAAATCTGGGATCAAAGATAATCTTTTTTCTCACAAAAAGTGAGATCGGATGTACGTCCAAAAATCAGATACCTTTTTCTAACTTCTTTTCCACCGATAGTAAAAAATTCAAACACTATTTTTCACGCACTGACGTACTGCACGTCAATATTATGATCATCAGCACCATTTTTCAATCATTATTTCATTAAACTCGTCTAGAAAAACGTAGACCCGCCCAACTGTAGACCGGAAAACCGCCGGAAACTCCCCAAAACCATTACGATCTTCAACCGAAATAAGATTAATACCATCGCCGTCGGTGTATTTCCTCAAATTTGCGATATTCAAGACAAGGGTAAAAAAATCAGTACACTCCGTCTTCGCGACTTTCCCGCGCATTTTTCTAAAAAAAAAAATTAATAAAAAAGAAACGAAGGAAAAAAAGGACGAAGGAGGCGTGTTCTTGCTGGACTCTTTGATTACAAATCGCATCAATTTTTCGAGGGTGCCCACGTAGTCCACCCATCCATTTCCGACATCGTGTCATATCCATCGCGACCCATTCATCCGTGACACGCGTGTACACGACATCTGCAAAAAAAAAAAACGACTTACGGCGAGAGCTTCTTTAAAGAAATCAAAGACTGCGGAGTCTCCCTCTCAATCGAAGAATAAGAAGCAAGAAGTAAGAAAAAGGGCGACGTCCGGCATCGATCGTCTTCTTCTGCACCGCAGGATATCGTGTTTTTTTTCTCGCTGCTCCTTATTCTTTTACTCCCCTCGCGCGTCCCTTTTCTCCGCCTCGGGCCAGCAGCTCGACAAATATTTTCCTTCTCGAGGTGCGCGCGCGGACACTTTGACTGGCGACGCGCACAATGGGCGCAGTGATTTCTATGACCTTCGAATGAAAATTTGTCGCCGACGCCGGTCGTATACCCTGCTTCTTCGTTTCATTATTTTTCTTTCCCCTTTTTGACGATTTTGACTTACACCGCGTTTCGACGCGCCTCTTCGCGGGCCCGACGTCGGGGCTTCCGGCTGGATCAGTGCTGAGGCGGCTGATGATCTTGAGCCTTCACGCTTTGATTCGCAAGGGACTGGCCTCGCTTTTAGCCAAGGAGTCATTATGTAAGCCGTGTGGGCGGATCTTATCTGGAGCGTGGATAATTTTAATTCTTAAAAAATGAGCAACGAATAGCGACTAAGTTAGCAATAGACGGATGCGTCGGTGATAAATTATTTTCGTCTGTGTTTACAGATCAAAAAGTCGTTCTATTTATGAAGAGATAAAATTTTTCACGCCTTGGCTAATCTGTAAAAACAACCACAAACAAGTTTCTAAACCCCACAAACAGACTAAAATATTTAACGTTTATGCACTATTCTTATACTAATACTAAGCAGACCTATAAAATAAATTAAATCACAGTTTTATAATATCACCTTCGTTATTCCATTACTAAAATAAAAGAAAATTCAATTTAATTCAATTCAACACGCCTTTACCACACGTGACCCAATAATCGATAAAAAAAAAATATATATATATATACTCGCGTACACTGCAATTTACGGGAGTCGGCTGCAACGTTATTTCCACTGCGCAATAACAGTAACAACCAGAACCGATCGATCGCGAAAAAATTCGCTCGCTAGCGCGCTCCCATGAATATTCACCCGAGTCCTCCGTAAAACAGTCGGTCTGCCTCGCGAAAAACGTAGCCGCCGAACAATAAAAAAAAATAAAAAAAAAAAAAAATAACGCAAGCCCTGTACATGCATGCGACACGTATACAGCTACCTGCAGCCATATAGTATATTATTATTAAACCTCCCCCGTATATCCGCGACCGCAGCGGGTCGCTCTCCCGATTCGCGTCACGTAAGCCGGTGCATGCACGCGATCGCCCGTACGCGGCTGCGGCTCACAAAAATCGTATGCGTTATTCGCGTAACGTACCCTTGGCGCGGCGAGAGCGAGCGAGAGAGGCAGGAATAGAAGGTCCGAGACAAGGCGCAGCCGTGCATCCGCCGCAGCGTTTTTACGAGACTCGGAAAAATCAAGCGGCGATGCGGGACAGCTGCAGCGCGCGTAAGTGTTGTGCGCGCGCAACGGCGACGAGGGAGGCTGTGGCGGCCCATTTTTCAGGAAAAACCCGGGGGCCGGTCGCTCGGCCCGCATGCGCTTAATTAGAAACGAGAGAGGCATGCGCGAGTGGGCCCGCTTATTGACAAGCGGGCGCAAATCGCCCCCTCCTTGAATAACCCATAAGGAGGTGATCGACGAACACGATCGGCTGCCAGTGTCGCGTGTACGGGCTTTCATGCGAGTGGCGATTGCTCGGCTTTTCGGAAGCGGACCGGCGTCGCGCTTGAGTGAACGAGCCGCTGTATCGTGTAAACAGGGTATCGATTTGACTTTGTAGACAGAAGCGAATATGATTTTTTCATTGATTTTGGTTCTAGAAGAAAAGAGATTCAGATTTTTTTTTGCTTGGGTATCAATTGCAGTAGCTTGGTGATATGAAGTTTTAATTGTTCGTAATTTTTTTCTGATAAATTATTTTTTACACGTGGTTTTCTAAGTCGTATCAAAGGATACGTGATAAAAGAATTGACAAAAAATTAGTATTATTTTGTGTTTTTTTAAAGTTATTCAAAGATATATTCTGATCAAGGAAGAAGCTTGCAGATATCGTCGCTCCTTTGCAGAGATTTGCTACGAAAACTAGCAGATTTCAAATCTGCCAAGAAAAAGAACACTTAAGGATATTTTGCGGGGAAGAAAAGCACATTTCGCGATTTTCCCACAAAGACTAGCACAATATGTGGTTTTCTTCGTGGAGAGCTCGAAACAGTATTTTTCTTTGCGAAAAACCTGAAATGTGCTAATTTTCGTCGGTAAATGCAAATGTGCGTTTTTTCGTTAGGAACGACAATACACAATATACAATTACTACCTTATACCCCCTCAGCAGAAACAAAATTCGATTTCCTGGTTTTTTAACAGATGTTACCTGTCGATTATAGATAAATATATACCTTGCTCATACATATTTTACTCTCGACATTCATTTGCCAATTTTACTTAGTAAATGAATAATTCCGTAACACGTCGAATTCGAAATAACCGTATCCGAATAATGGCATTCGATGTTCCCATTAAAAAAAATAAAAAGCAGATTGACAGCACTAGACGCCTCCCCTTATGTCGCGCGATCGTAAAACTCGAAACAATTTAAAAAAAAGAAAAGGTACAAAATCACTCGACATTTCACTAATGTCCGACCCGTTGCCGGCGCCATACGCCGACAATAAAAGGGTCAAGCGCTGCAATTACGTGACATCGCGGGCGAAAAGAGCTAATGAGATATACGGACCCCCCTCGGGCGATCTAACGAGTACGCGTTAAAAAAAAAAAATTCGAGTGCACCCGACTAAAAAGTTATCAATCGGTGCATGCGCCTCCGGAGTCCGCGCGACGCGTGCCACGTGCGCGACAGAAGGGCGCTAATTCGAGCGCGCGCCATTATACTTACCCCCCGCGAGCCATTAGAAAGTCGTTAAGTCGTCGGACGCGTGTCCGGCGCGCGCCCGCGCACCCAACGAAAAAAAAAATAATAATTTTGTTAGCGCGAGCCACCGGCCCGTATGTAATATTCCGCGGCGCAATTAAGCGCGCCGATCGTTTATAATGACATCGACGAGCGGCCGGTGCAACAGAAGGCCCCGCATGCGACGTCTACCGCCTCTCTGCGCTTTTCAACCTTTCCATATTGTTTCTTTTTATTGCGTTGGAGAGGGAAGGGCTGCTTAATCGTGAATTTAAAAGTTAATCGAGGTGGCATGTCGTTATGACTTTTCAAAGTACTCCAGTTATTACTGCGCGGTAGTTTTATAACTAATTGATCAATTTATGAAGGAAAAAATATACAATATGAAATAAATTTTGTTAATATTTTTATGTTATTAAATTACCCAAAGAATTTCTATAACAAAATAATTATGTTAAAAATGTAGAAGCTTCAATTTGGACCTTTGTGGAACACTTTATATAACATTTTTTAAATTTTTTAAAGAAACGATGATTTTTTATTAAAAAATTCAGACAATTCTGAAAAAGAATATGAATAAAAAAATTAATTAAAATTTTTTAATACTTTTTCAGTTTACTTGAAAAGAGGGTGTAAAACTTCTATTCTTTGCACGATTTAACTCACGACATTGGGATAAAAAATTAAAAAATTTTAAAAAAAAGTGTTACGCGGGGTAGTCACGGATAAATCCGTCGAATTTTTTCAGCGACGGTTATGAACGAAGCCGAGGCTGCGGCTGCAATAATTACGAGCGATTAGCCATCGGAGCGTGAACGGCGCGTAATTCCAGTGATCGAGGCGCGCGAGCGTGGTTACATTAGTCGAGCAAACAGCGAAAATCGTGGCGATGCAGCGATCGCAGACGCGGAGGACGTCGCATTTTGCGGCGATGCCCGCAGCGGAAATCTAACGTGCGCCTTTTGACGCCTTATGGCGGCTCGCGTCTCGCTCTTTCCCCGAAAGCGACGGCAGGACCCGCGGCTATTTGTCACCGGCTCTTTAGCATGTGGGACTTTTCGACAGGCTGCAGGCGAGGGGGAGGGGTGTTACACACGCGGGTGCACTGATTTTGGTTTTTCCGAGTTTAATTGCTCCGACGAAGCCGCTCGTTTACGGAATGTTTCCTATTCTGAGTAATGACTGCATGTTTGGTACGCGCATGTGGCTGGTTTTTTTGAAAAATGCTGCTCGTTTATTTGTACGATGAAGTCGTTGGGGCTGCGGGCTGCTCGTTAATACGCAGCGATTATTTATTGCTTGGTGATTTTATTTTTGACGGATGAAAATATTTTTTTTTTATATATATTTATGTTTCTGTCATTGTGGAAAAATAATGTAGGATTATGAATACGAGTATTTTTGCGACAAAAGAAATAATATATTATTGAAGATTTTCTAATAATAAATTTAATATGAATATTAATTTATATATTGCAAGTTGAAAGATTGATCAATACATCCTGACGATAAAAGTACGACTTTAACTTCAACGATCTTCGTGTATTTCCTTATCGCATCAATGTTTAAAATAAATGCGCGACTGTACGGATTTAGACGCGGCGTCGATCATTTTTACTGCACATTTCCATCCTCGAAATACATTGAAAAATACTGACTGCTCATGTAGAATATTTCTCGCATTAGTGAAATGAAAAAATTTATTTACCTATAGAAGCCAATTTTGTTCTCTTATTTCCATATTCATCGGCATTACCCGCTAAAACTAAACAATAAAAAAAAAAAAGAATTAGATACCTTCTTCATGAATAATAAAAATAGCATTAACTCGAGAGATACAAATCCTCGGAAAGTATAACGCGTATCTTTTTATTCATCTTCATAATGGAGTTTGCACAAAAAAAGATATTCAAATTACCCGACGAAAAAATAAATCCATCATCCAATTTTTTACGGCGTCTCATCTCTCGAGAGCTCCTTGAAATCCGGCGCATCACAGCAGCTTTTCACGAAACCACAAATAAACGAGCAATAAAAAAAAAAAAAAAACAGCAGAAAAGAAAAGAAGAACCGAACGATCAATCTACTTTTTTTCCCTCATTGTGCGCTCGTTCGCGTGAAAACATCGCAGCTTCGCCTTCCGCCGGGACATTTAAATCGGTGCAACGCGCATTAAAAGTTAATTCGGCGCGGCCGAGAAAAGGCCGTCGGCGAAAGGAGGACACATGTTCGCATCCCGCGACGATCGATCCGGATTAGCCGTGAACGCTTGACCGCTCCGGCACGCGCGCTACCACACATATAGAGGCACTGTCGGAGGTGCATGACCGATGGCGGCTCCCGCGGGGGGAGGCGAGGCGAGAGAGAGAGAGAGAAAAAAAGGGCCACGCGCTTTGGGAGAATACAGAAGGTGTCGCCCAGCCCGGGAGGATCATCGATCACGCGCGGTCCTTTTCTGAATACGGGAGCGCGTCCGCATAGGTCGGTTGTGCGGCGGCGCTATCGGGAAAATCGGAGTAGGCCGGCAGGACGGAATGATCCACCGGCGCCCTTTCACTACCCGCTCGTTGGCTTCTCGGCGGTGGCGACGAGCCCCCGTGAATTCGGCGACGGAAGCGTGAAAGTGCGCCCCCGGGGTCGGGGGATAAATCACTTATGGATGCGGCCTGCTTCGCTTTCTGCGGGTTGAGCGGAGAGACTCGCGGACGTTCGTAAGCCGTTGATTAATGCTTCTTATGCTAATGGGGTATCGAGTGTATCTTTTTTTTTTCGGGGGGCGTGTGTGATTTACTCGTGTTTTGTTAATATGTCCGCGTGGCTATAAATTGGATTGCTTGGCCGTTTGCTAATGCCGTTTTAAACTGGTGCAATTGGGTTGGGCTCGGCAGAGTTTTAATATGAAGACTTGGTTTATTTATTACTAAGTGATAGGGAAGTAAACTAAACTTTGGCATATGCTGATAATTCTTTTAACTCGAAAAACAAGGATAAATCAACGTACTCTTCCGTTTTTTTTTAACAATAAATTATATAAATACACCTACACTTTTTAAAGTTGAGTCAGTGAAAAGCATCTAAATCTACTGCTGACAATTTTTTTAATAAAAAAATTGTTATTCATAAATTGAAAGAAGAAGTCCACAATTAAGTGCCAATATATCTATTGATAGCATGTTTTTTGTAATATTACGTAGAATTTAATTTTATTATTACGTATAGAACTCTAATTTAATGTTAAAGAGCATTATAAAATTCCCTGGTCGTACGGTAAAATAGGGCACAATCTTTAGAAGTAGCCCTTTTTTCGTACGACCACAGAATTGTTATACACTGAGAGAAAAATTTGGTAATTTTAAGTAAATATTTACTTCAATAGTACTTGTTAAATATTTCTTTGTATCAAGTAATTATTTTTTTGAAACTGCTAAATTTATTTAGAAACAAATAAATTCATTTAGTTTTAAAGAAATATTTGGTTGATTCAAAGAAATATTTAACAACTACTATTGAAGTAAATATTTACTTAAAATTACTAAATTTTTTTCAGTGTACCATACCAATAAAATAAGCTATCGACGATACATCAAACAATTTACTCAGCGAACTAAAAAAATCGGTGTACTCACGTGAATAAAAAAGAAAAGATAAAATAACCACGCCTTTCTGCAAATTCGTTGGAAATACAGACGGAAAGCGAGCGCAGATGAAGCGTACCGGTGCATCCCCGCATACAACACTCATCGGAGCCATCATCAGAACCAATCGTGGCGCCCATCGCTCGCACCAACGACTCGGCCTTACACTCGTGTTTTTTACGTCTCCATTGTCGACTCGTCGGCTCGTGATAACAATTTTTTTTTCGCCACCGCACAATCCCCTTTTCCGCCTCGCGAAGGGGAGGCCGGCGCGCGAAAAAAAAACCGCAAAAGGGCCCGCTTCGACGGATTATCTCTTCAGCGCCTGGGACAAGCCTCGGCAAATTGGCGGCTTCCTGCGCGTATCGCATTGTTCGCGACCGAGGCGCTGGAAGCGATTTCGACGTCGTTTGAAAGGTGAATACAGACGTCTTGGACGGCTTTCTTCGGCGGATTGGGGAAAAAAATGCGTTTTTTTTTTTATTCGACACGAGGCAGCAAGCGCCTCGTTGAAAAAAGTATATCAAATTGAAATGGAATTCTCGTTAGAAATCTCACTTTTTTGGAGAATCCCGGAGATTATGTCAGGAATTAGGATCGAAAAAAGTTCGGATTGAAACCGATATCGAAGACTCTACTTCCTTTTTTTATATATCTGTTGAACTATTTCCGTTAAAATTTTTACCACTTTTTTTATAAGTGCACAAACGTACATATTTTTTCATACTCGTAGAAATATTTTAATTGCTTAAACGTACACATATTTTTTTTATTTATTCAAGAAACAGATAACTTTGTAATTTCAAACGTGCCTGCTTAACATATAAATACATTAATTCCCATGTCTTAATATCATTGACTGCAGGATTGCAGCACTTGAAAAAGCACCCATTGATATTCCCAGTCAAAGAAGCTATGCACTCGAGAATATACTTTGACGAAAGAAAAAAAAACGTATACTTAATATAAGTCGCCGGTATTAATATCGACGGGGGCAACATTCCTCAGCGACTACACTCGCTCGTCCCCTTAATATCCATAATCTTCGCTACACGTAACATCAATGTTTCCTCCTACCACACCCAGCGCAGCTCCGAGCCCCATAAACAAGGTATCGTTTAACGCTCCCGATCCTCGCCAGCTCCGCATATACCCGGCCCATTGTGTCCCCCGCTCGCTCGCAAGGAGCGAGCAAAAAAAAAAAAGAAGACCTCGTCTCGCGCGAACGCGAAGTGCGTCAACGTCCATAACCGTTTCTTTTTTCCGTCCGAAAGGCGCGCGAACGCACCCCGAAAAAAATCAGGTTTCGCCACCGCCGAGGAGAGCGGGATCCTCATTATTAAATCCGCACAATCAGCGGAATAAAGGAGAAAGGCGAGGGGAAGACTAGTCGAATCGAGTGAATGGGCCAGTTCTGAAATCAAGGAATTCCCGACAGTTCCGCGCGGGCGCCTTTTTCGGATGCATCTGCCTCGATGTGCGCGCGCGGAAATCGCCACCAGGCCCGGGATCGTCATTGTGGCCGGGGGGCCTTCACCTCGGGGCCCTCCTCGCTAAATCCGAAGAAGCGTTCCCACGTGGAGTTGAGCGAACTGAGAGTCACTGACGACCGACGAGGGTGACGACGACGAGGTATGGCTGTGTTGTTTTCGCATTATTCTCGCTCATTGTTTAGTTTGAATTAAATTCTCCTGATTTTCAGCGTAAAAAGTGGCCTTTTTTTCTCTCTTTGAGACAGACTTTATTTTAAAGCGTTTGCTTTCAGTATACTTTTCTCGAGTAAGTGGTGCAAGCTGTTGATTGCGAATTAGTCTGATTTATAGTATTTAAGAGGTGCTGATTGAAGGATAATAAATAAAACAGTAACAGCGTACTCCGTTGAATAAATAAATTATATATTTATAGAGCAAAGTTGTAATAGTATATTTTATTCAAGGAATTAAATGTACTGTGCACGATGAAACTTTAATTAACAACGTATTCTTGAATTATAATTTTCTTGAATTATTTAATAATTTAATATTTAAACTAGATCAAGCGTGTGAAAATAAAAATAAATTGTAACACAAGAAAAACTAACTAATGAAATGATCATGATTTTTTTATAACGGAAGGTTCATTCTTGAATACACGTTCGGAATAGAGTATTACGCGCATTTAAAATTTTCATTCCTCCAACGCCCCTTTCTCTTCACAAAATTACATTTCCAGCGCATAAAGCATCTCGTCACACTTCGGCGGAACCAATCTGACAATTTGTCAAATTCGCTCGTCATATCCGTCGCCTCGTTTCCTACAAACTTCAGCGGCTTCTATATGCGACCGAGTAATATCCATCTCCTAAAAAGGGGGGCACGCACCGGATAAAAGGGGATGCGAGTTTTCAGATTTCATCGACGTATTTGCTTTTCATCTCGTTAGGAAAACAATTGCGCAACGTGCAAGGGAGTCTAAAAAAAAAAAACAAAAAAAAAAATCGAAAAGGGCGACGCGAGAGGTCAGTCGTCAGGTGTCTCCCCGGCTTTATTCCTCCTTTTTCCGAAGCCGTCACGAGGATTTGCACAGGCGCGACACTTCCAAATCGAGGCGATGAGATTTTAAAGGGGACGCGATGACACGGATGTGTCTTTTGGGAAATCTCTCCTCTCTGCGCCGCTCTTCCTCCTTTTCTTCCATTGTGTCCCCGTGAAAGCGAGAATCGACGGCGCTTTCGCCAGTCTCCGGAGACTTTATTATTCCAATCTTGACGTCAACTGCATTGAGTTTGCGTCAGATTCGTATCTCTATCTCAAAAAAAAAAAAAAAAAAGAACAGTTCCTCCGTTGCGTTTGACGAAAAAAGGTATTCCCGCGTACATGAGAAAGTTGTTTTTACGAGCGCACATGTAAAACGGTTCGCTGTCTCCGTAGCATCTGTCCCGCCGTGCTCTACAGATTTTCTTTTCCATATCCACCGACAACATTTTTCAGACCCCGTTAAAGCATCGCCGTCTTCCGTGCAATATTTTCCTCTTCCGTGCGTTTCCGTTACTCCTGCCAATACCTCCTGAAATTCATTCCTCGCAGGCATCGCCTGAAATTTTCAGCATCGCACGTTTATAGTGTAGACGTCGTGTTTTATCACGCGGAAAGGATACGATCACCTCGTAAATAAGATAATTCGTTTCAATTATCGACGGGCGAGATAACCCCTTTAATTCGGCGAAAAAAAGCTGGGGATAAAGTGCGATTTGACTCGATCGATTTATGCGCCGAGAAGAAGGGCTTTATCGACGAAATAAAATCGACAATGAGAGGCGCGGAGTCGTCGACGAGGGTCAAGGCGGATGTGTAAAAACGTCGCGAGCTTAATCGGGCGATTTATTTGGGCCGAAAAGTACGGCGAGTGCTTTGTATGCGGCCTGGAACGAAGGCGACACAGGGGGCGGTCCAAATGGAGTGTACATTATAGCCACTTTTATTGAGGTCGGGAATTGGCAGTTTCGCTGGTAGAAAATTATATCTGTTTTTTTTTTCTCGGGCGGATGAATCACGATCAGTACTCTAACTGAATTTTTAAAAATTGCGCAACATTTAAAAATCGGCAGTAATCTTTTTACTTATTCAATTTTTTTTTATTTATCAAATCAATATGAAAGCTCAATCCCTTTATAAAAAATGCATGGGCTTTTCATTGTAGTCAGTATTTCTCGCGTTGTGATTGGTCAAGCGATAGT
>JAWWEN010032359.1:0-15075 GCA_035582955.1 Sycophila texana | reverse complement strand
TCAAAACTATGCATTAATTAGACTAAAGCATTATTCATAATCTAAGCATAAATTGTACCAATCTTTTTTACATGGGAGGGGATAAATCATTCTATTAATTATAGATTGTTTATTGTAAATTAGAATATTTACAAAAAGGTATGGGTGTATAATATATCTTTGTACCAATAACTGATAGATACATAAACTATAGCAAATTTTACAAAAAAACAGAAAACATTGTTATTTCTACAGCAATATCAGTCTGAGAAGGCGCATTTAAATTAACTGTTGAAATTTTGAGTAATTTATAGTCAATTCTCGCAATGAGGCACAATCATTTTTTACCCCCTTCCCTCGCCCCTACCCTCCTCTTGTACTCGTGAAAAATGTTACGGGAATAAATTATTCTATTAATAGATTGTTTATTATAAATTATAATATTTACAAAAAGATATGAATGTACAATATATCTTGGTTGTATAAATGCCCCATTTGTGTCAGAGATTAAGTCGAGTTCAAGTAGGTGTCTTCTCAAAGATAGCTTGAGCCTGCTGAGAGACGAAAGTTAAATAAATTTTCTTCCAGCCTCGGCGCATACCAGGGGTACTGACAATTCTTTAATTTCGCCCCTTATAGTGGCAGATCTGGGTGCATATCAAGAGGAGAGAAAAACAAATTACTCTCGTCAAAATATGTAAGTATAGCCATAAAATAGTCTGAGTATCAGTGCGCAGCCAACCCAAATCAGCTCTGTGGGAAGAAATATGATCCATCCGGCTTATCTCTCTAAATATGAAAATGTGAAATTCACTTGGAAAATGTGAATAGTAACATTTTTTATGTCAAATGTTCACTGATTCAGTAACTGGACGAATTTTCACATACAAATTGTCACTATTCACATTTTCTAAGTAAATCTTTACATTTTCAGATTTACACGAATATCTAACACACTTGCGGAGGGCAGTACATTGAACGAACTAGGAAAAATGATTTTCATTTTTAAATAATAAATAAAATGCTTATGCCGATAATGCAGAAATTTTTCGCGTTTTTGAAGTCATCATGTCTACTGGGGATCTTTCGTTCTTTGAAGAAGATAAATTCTTCTGTCTACTCGATATTAAAATTAAGCTTTTGCGTTACCTCTACACTCCTAACACGTGCACACATATATATATACCCATAAACGGCAGCCTGTGAAATTAATCAGCCATAGAAAATCAAGGCGAGCAGTCTCGTCGCAACGTACATATTCATCCGCGATGCTCGCGATACAATTTTTCAATCTTTAATTACAAGACCGACGCGATGAAAGTCACCGTGCCCAGCCCCTCCCGCTAATTAATTAAACCCAACATCCTCGGCTCTTGAAAAAAGAGAGAAGCATACCCAGATAAACCGCCGGCACTCGCGGTAATTACATTAATAATCGAGCGCATATAACCGGCCCGAGACGGCGAAAAAGCGAGCGACAGTTGGTAATGCGAGGGGCTAGGTATGAGGGGGTTGTAGAGGGGAGGGGATGGAGCGATCGGCCGGGTTAATTAATCGCGAGTGATTAATCGCCAGCGGCGGGCTACACACCCTCGTCAAGACGAGCACAATCCACTCGCGCAGTGCACGTCTCGCGCAATCATGAAGCGCCGCGATTTCGGGCGGGCTGTCTCGGCCGGCGCGCCTGTCATCTTTACGGCTGCGATCGCAGAGGCGTGATTTGCCCGCCGCGGAAAATGAGTTCGCCACCGTGGGAGATAAGAGACGCGCTGGCGGGCCGCTCGTATCGTTGATTAAATCGTTCAAGGGGCTGCCGTTTGTTCGACCGATTTTTCCTTTTTTTCTTGCCATTTTTCTTTTCGTTTTTTCTTTTGGTGAGCTTGCGCGAAGATACACGCCGTGGGAAATCGCTTTTTTTTTTTTTTTTTTTTTTTTTGCGGACCTGAGGTAAGTCTAACGAGTTAGCAAAGAGTAGGGGGAGGAACTTTTTTAATGGTTGAATAAAAATTATAAGGGAGCGGGAGAAAATTAATCCAGTTAATTAAGTGTTCTTTTAATGCGGCGCTTATGTAAGTTTTCCTGCGTTCATTATTGTATAATTTTGTTTCTGAGGAAATTGCGAAGTAGATGAAATATGGAAGAGAAAGAGTTGAATAGTTATTTACGGTAAATTGAAAAAATAAAATAACGTTGTAAAGATACTGTAAATAAGTACAGAATAAATTTTAATCGTTAAAATATCAGATAAAATAAATTAAGATAAAATATAATCATTTCACTATGGCAATATCACAGTTTATTTATTTTTTTTTTGTTTAATAAATACTAATGAAAAGTAAGATAAATACAATACAAGTGATAACTATTATTATTACATAATATTTTAAACGTAAAATAAGCAATCATTATAAAAATATAATTTAATAGTTTACAATTCGCGTAATGAAGAGGCTCAATCATTGTACTCCTGACAAAATCTACACATTGAACTTGAAGTACCGATTTACACTAAAAAAACAAAGTGTTAGATACGTACATTATTAGAATTAAATATCTACGTATTGGACTGCCGATTTTCACTGAAAAGAAAAGAATTAGACTTTCCGTACTTCAACCAGAAATCATTGTCGAAGTTACAAATGCAAAATAAATTTTCATACCAAGCGACAATCCACCCCTATTATCCATTTTAACGTTCGAATTTTACTCCCCCGAAGTTTTTATTCTCAACATACGGTTTCCGCGCATCCCTGCACCGAAATCTCCTCAACTTTCGCCGTCGAAATTTCGCCCAGCGAAGTTAAACGAAGTGCGCCGCTCAGCCCGCGCGGTGATGATAGGCCGAAGTCCAAAGGAGGTCGCTCGGTCACGGTCCTTAACTTTTACGGTCCGGAGAGGGGGTGAGGGGAGGGGGTGAGAGGGTGGCACAGCAGCGGAGCGTTAATTATTATCAGTCGACGCGATCCGACGTGCACGCGCCACAGTGTGTAAACAGCCGGCCTCCGGAGGCACGCGACGAGTAAATAAGGGTCATCTCTCGTAGTCGACGACTGTACTCCGCTGGGGGTTAGCGCCGGAGCCGCAGAGAACTCGGACGGACGCTTTGGCCGTGATTGATGAACCACCGGCGATGGATGCTTATCTCGATGCTTATATACACCCCCGATTACGCCGCGTGGCTGCTTCTACTGTACGCTCCTCGAGCAGAGATTCGAAAAGAGCAGGTGACGATGCTGGATTTATGCGAGAGACCGTCGGGAGAAATTTCCTTGGGATAATGATGTGATGGACATTTTGTTGGATAATGATGTATATAGTGTGAATCTGCGGATGACGTATCAAGGGGAAAAATAAAATGATGCATTAGCTGTTTTTTATTAGTTAGAATATCTCTTTTTTATATGAGCAAGTTAAAGTAAAAATGTGAACATTCGTATTAGGGCAGAAGACACTTTCAGACATGTCTGACCGCAATTGAGTGTAACTACTGATATTTCCTTAATATCCACTGTAAGAAGCTTTAGCTTTTTAATAGCAATTGCAGTTCGTAAGTGGCTTATTATTCAAACAATTCTACTTAGTTTTTATGTTTACAGATTGTAAGCTGAAAAAGAAGTAGGTTTTTATAGATAATTTTTGTTTGTTGGTCTGACCACAATTGATTACAACTACTTAAATTACTTCTTAGTCATTGTAAATCAAGTCATAAAGAGAAATGACACCAAGTTGTCTGAATATAAAATATAATACGTTACAAATAAATTATTTAGAAAAAAGTTGATGTTATTATTTACATAATTAATTCAAAAACACAGCTTATTAAGATACACAATTGAAAGCACTTGTCTAGCTTACTTGTAGAAAAAAAAAATTAAATATTAAGTCTTATCATTATTTGTTTGTTGTACATCTAATTAGTAAACCCCAATGTATTTAAGAAAACCTGTTATAAAAAATGGTGAAATGATAGTAAATTTTTATTTTAAATTACAAATTTAAATTACGCAGCCACGTTACCTTTAGCAAGTAGACTCTCTAAAGTACAATAAGTGCAATTTTAATTTATTTTGTGGCAATTTTATTCAGTTGGAAAATTGTTATTGGTAATCAGTGGAATGGTCATTGATGAACCGACGACATCTGAATTCGAACGGCTGTTTATAAGTAAATCGAGTGTTGTTCGCTAAAAGATAGCAAGACGATCGAGTAAATTTTGCGCATGTAAATGATTCTCGGAAATTGTAGTTTCGCACCCGAGGTAGTCAAGTTGCCAAGTTCTAAAGGGAAGCGAAGCCGAGTGCCAGTAAATAAGAACTTTTTGAATTACGATTTTCAAGAGCAAGAAAGGAGAAAATTTAATCGTTCGGAAACGCAATTTATTCTGAATTGTTCGGTTCTCTCTTTGTAAATTAAATTTAATACTTTAACTTTAAAATTTAAATGGAAACTAAATGTAGTATAAAACGATTGCAGCCCCTTGGGAGTTTACTAGTTTCAGATGGTTACTCCTTCTTAATAAATTTGTCATTATTTTGATAACGCGTGCAAAACATTTAACAAATTTGGAGATAATTAATTAAAATTAATTTTTTTTTCTCCCCGCTCAAAGCCAACGTATTTCAACAACGCTTGAAATGGACGATTTTTTACGCCTTTTTTGGCATGGAAAAAGGTCTATTTCATGCCTGAGTTGAAAAAAAAATAATTTATATACATTTATGGAAAATTTTACATGTAGAGCATGGTATGTCATTTTTATCCGAGAATCCAGCCGATGGCCACATTTCCAAACATACATATTTATTAATTTTTACAATACTTTTTTCTGTGATCAGTGTGGAAGGTCATGTGAAGAAATAAATTGCAACAATTGAAGATGCACCGACTAACCTGGTTGCGATTAGCGGACAGGTGATACTGGGGGAGGCCCATGCCTCGGGGCTCCAAGGAGCACACTCGTAGAGCCTGAGCTCGCGGCCGGAAACGGCGCCGAAGACGCTGCGCCAGCCACCGGCACAACCGGATCCGTAGCCGCTTCCGGCACCCCGGGATGTGCTTGCGCTACTACCCGCGCCGTCTTCGCTGCTCTCGCTGCTTGCACGGCCGTTCTAAAAACATAAAGTGTTTTTTTTTAATAATAGTGTTACAATTATTATTAAATTTATAATCATAATATCTTAATGAGCACATTTAATGAGTAGTTAATTATTTTTATTTATTTATAAATTTATTTTTATTTGTAGAAAATTTTACAAAATTTTATAAAGAAGTATTCATTTATGTGCAGGCTAAGAAAGTGTTTGAAGAAAAATTGTTGAAACTTTATTGTAGAAAAAACGTGGTAATGTTTTATAATTAAAATTTATATGTAGTTCTACACTTATTTTCAACTGCACATAAGTTTCGAACCAATAGAGATTTTTCAACGCAACAACTTTTACATAGGTGGTCATTGTCTCTTCCTTCTTGCTTTTTAGTCGGACTGTCTATGAGAGCTCCATTATGGTCAAATTATAAAATACGATTTTTTAGAGAAAAATAACTTGGGGGATCTACTCTGGCGAAAATTTTGAGCGTTAATATTTTCATATAATCATATTTTCATATATATACATTATACAAACAATATATTGTCTTTTGTGTGTTTTCTTTTTATACGTTTTATCTGTGATGGAGCCCTTAAGCAAATGATAGTTAATTTTATTAAAGAATCGCATTCGTTGACAAAAATAAAACACAATTAATACAAAATAACACAAGAAAGTATAAATATTGGTTATTCCCTTACAATAAAGACATTGATAAAATCAAATCTACAGCCTCCCCTCAAGCACGAGAAAAAAGAAATCACCGCGAAGCTTTCACACCGCAGTATTTGCCGAAGCATTTGACGAACAAATCGGGAAACCCGAGAAACAACGGAAACAATAACTTCCTTTCGAAATGAACGCGCCCACGGTTCGGCGCGAAGAAAGAGCGCAAAACGAAAACGGAATAGCGCCGAGAGAAAAAAAAGGAGAAAAAAAAGAAGCGCAGGGGCGAGCGTCCGAATATGGTGTACAGTCGGTGGCGAAGAAAGGGCGCAGCGTTACACAATATTTTCGACTGCTCCGGATGAAATTTAGAAAGGACGTTTTCACGGTTTTGCGGTCTTCAGCTCGGTGAGCCGCCACGACCGCTTAATTGAACCGTCAAGTTGTGACGTCCTGTGCCGCGTGCCATTTTCGTTACACGAGCTGCGGCCCTCGCGCCTCCCTCGCCCCCCGCTGCTTCGCGTCTTTTGAAGGACGACGGCCCTATCGTCGCCCGAGGGCCGCGGAGCTTCAAACGGGGCTTGAATGGTCAATTTATGGAGCGCAGCTGTGCGAAATCTTTGCGCTTCTGCACTACTGTATTTTGATGGATAGACGAGACGATTTGGATTTAAGTGTATTCTATCGTTAAAAAGCAATGACGGCATGCATAGAAGCACTTGATTCTTTATTTCATTGTAATCACGATTTTACGCATTGCTCAAGATTTTTTACGTTTCTACGTGCTTGAGACAAAAAAAGAAGTCTGTTCAATTTAGACTAATTTCACTGTTGCATTTTGAAACTATAAGACCGGAATTACAGCGTCATAACTTTTTGATAACGTTTCTGCGTTAAAAATTTAATTAGGTTAAGATTACTGTTAAAAAGCGTCAAAATTCATAAGGTTTTGATGGATATTTAACATTTCAATTTGATTAAAGTTTGTTTTATGTCATTAATACACTGATGAAATAAACTTTGTTCTAAAATGTTGAATATTTTTTTTTTATCAGATAGAATTTGTATATACTGCAATCTACTTTCTAAATCTGAATTAGTCAATTTTCACTAATTCAGATTTAGTGATGAGATATTTAATCGTATTTTAAATAATTGTAGTGTTAATAAAAAGTAAATGTCATTCCAATAGATACTGTAACCATAAACGATTATAAGCGTACAAAGTTCCCGCAGACTCGTTATTTACGTTGAATTTTTGTTTTTGTGAGTCGCAATAAATTAGTACTTTAGTAAATAATTTATTGCGATCTATGTAAATAATTTAATGCTGTGATCTATTTCAAAGTTTCTACGTAAATAACAACATAGCCTTTGCGAACTTCAACAATGCGCAATTAAAATCAGGTCCTAAAAATCTAATATTAGAACGTTTTTATTAAAAAGTAACACACAACAATTGCCAAAATCATTAAATAATTTAATAGAACGTACAAAACAGTGTTACGTTGAAAGGCACTTAAAAAGTCTTGAATTATTGATCAAATTTAGCTGCATATCCAGCGACTATAAGTTTCTGATTGTTGTCGACATAATTTCAATTTCCCCCCTCGTGCAACGAGTTAATTTAAATTTACACACACACGCACACAATCCCGGTCTCGCTCGGTATTTAAAAAAAAAAGTCCCATAAAATATCCATTAAATATGCATCGCTTAAATATAAATTAACGTCGTTCAAATTAATTACGAGGGTAAACAACCAGCGGCAGCGCGCGTCCCGGCCAAGTGCTCCGGAATTTTATCGCTTTAAATGATAAAGCCGACGAGAAGAGAACGAGAGTCTCGAGGAAAAGCGAAATTTCTTAATAAATAGAACAGAAAAAAAAAAGGGTACCGCTGCGATTTCTCTCCTTCGAAGTTGCAATTACTTAGTCCGCGTTCGCGCGAAAAAAAAAACGAATAAGTAGAGAAAAAGAAAAAAAAAGAAAGGAAAGCAGCAGCTAACATCATTCGCAGCCCTTTTAATCTGCCTTAGAGGCGGCGAGCACAGGCGCCGGGGGGTAAGTTAACTCGGGCTTCGGCGAAGAATTGCGCGGCGCGTGGGCCGTAAAAAGGGACGTAGCCCGGCGGAGGTATTTATACGCCCCGAAGGAAGGCCAGGGCGCCTCTCTCCTCTCCTTTGCCAGACGCGCGCCTCGCGCGATAAACCGAGAGTTAGCCGGGCGACGCGATTTCGGGACTACGACTTCGCGCGAATGGCCGGCTTGAACTTTGATGATGAAACTTCGAGTCTCGACTCTGAATGTTTGACGAGCAGTTATATTTTCGCGCGCTGACGTTGGCGCTGTTAAATTTTAACTTCCCCGCCGCGCCCTGAGAAAATGATAGAAATTAAAATTTTAATGGATTATAAAAGTCGATGCCCCTCCTCCCTGTTGCCGTTTATTAAATTTCATTTGGTTGTGTATAGTTTTTATTCGAGGGAGAGAACGGGGCTACTAACGGATGGGTGGGTTGATTAAAAATGTCCGAAACGTTAAATTTATGTCATCGGATTTTTCGAGGGTAAACGCACAAGGATCAGGAAAGTTAGGTGGTTTCCGATTTCAATTTTATCTTAAAAAAATAAGTTTTTTTTTAATTTTTTCGCAGATTAATTAAGTTTTAGAATATTCGAATTATTCTGAAATTTACTTTAATTATAAAGGTGTTTATAGAAAGTAAATGACGTTCTGTTGATATAACTTGCCTAAATAGATTTCGCTAGTTTTATTAAAAGGTAAATGCAAAAATAGAAAATTAGTTAAGACGTTTTTTTATAAATTAAGTAGAATATAATTTATTATAAAATTATAAAATTGAGAGTGTAGATAAAATTAAAAGCTATAAGATATATGAGATCGATCTTTCATAATACCAGAATTGACTAAAACTGAACGTATATAGGTTGGTTTAATTATAAAATTAACACATTAAAATTTTTCCGAATCTAGGATACGTGAGAAAAAAGTTAGAATAAAGTATAAAAATGCATTTTCTATAATTATTCAAAAACAAACATTTAGATTTTAATGAAACTTTGCACCAGATTACCTCACGAGCTAAAGAAGATTATGATAGTTTAATTGAAGAGTAATATTTAGTAGGTACCTATAAGATCGCTGAGAAATTAATTAATTTATACCAAAAACTACCGTTATTCAGATTATGCGGCATTGTTGTAAAGATAATTAGATTATCACATACTTTGATTATATTGATTTAGTTAAAAGAGCAAACTCAACCTTCACTTTACATTTTCCGTATGTACTTTCGTGGATTAAATTTCTGTATAATAAAATTAAACTCCAATTCGATACCGTGCAAATTTCCCTACTGTCGAACGTGCGGAATGGACGCGGAAATAATCCGAAAAAAAATGGCAGCGCCCGCGCGCCACTCTGAAAATAAAGCTCAATACGTCGAGCGGCACTCCATCAGGGTGAATTGCCGCTCGAGCAGTTGTTTTTCCCTCCCGTCACGCGTTTAACGCTGGAAGCTCGATCCGTCCGGGGGTCGGGTGTACGTAGCTCGTTGGCGGCACATAACCGGCTATTGTGCCCGCGTCGGAGGCGCGAGAAATGGAAACGCCATTACCCGACCACGTCATGTCCATGTACTTCCGTAACCGCGAAATCGCGTGCAAGGCGGAGCCGTTGCGCTGCTCAGGGGAGGGTGGCCACCCTCACGCCGTTGCCTTTAATTGAGCCGGCAAAACGAGTCTCTCTCCCATCCTTCTCGACACTCGGCACCTGCGGATGACGCTCGCTTTTTTTTTTTTTTAATTTATCTCGCGATTTATTTTGTTACTTTGTTTGTTCTTCTAACATTATTGCGTGATTGCTGTGTTACGGTGTCATTTCCGTTTTTATTTAAAAGATAATATCGTGATTTTATCTGGAATTTTTTGGAATTAATGTGAATTTTTTATCTCACAAATGTAAAAGAGTACGTGGAATGAATTTTTATTGAAAAAATTGATTAACTAATAACTATTTACTCTTTATTGTAATGTACACTTAAATTTAAATATTGTATAATCGCACCAAAAGTAATTTTTAGAAAATACAAATTTTAAAATTAAAAAAAAATATAAAAGTTAACCTCTTCGAATCTTTAAAACTTTTTTCTATTAAAACAATTAATGTGGAACAGCGCACAGAGAAAAAAGACATGGGAAGAATAAAAATCCTTTTAGAAAAAATTGAATGGATGTTACTTGCTGTTATAGATTCAAAAAGTTTTTCAGGAGTATAGGTCAAGATTGAGTCAGACGGATAAATTTGAGAATATTTATTAAATTTCATGGAAAGTTTCTTGCTGTTATCGACTTTTTGTAGGGCGTTTTGAGTTACAGAGTTTTTCAGGAGTATATGTCAAGATTGAGTCAGACGGATGTATTTGTGAATTTATATTTTACAGAAAGTTTATTCCTAATATTCCTCTTTATTTTTGCAAACTAGAAGAATTTTTCGGATTAAAGTTACTATTATTTGTATTGATCCTGAGAGCCATACCTTAAATTTCACTCCTTACAATTTATTTTGTAATAAATACAATTTTGAACACAAAAGTGAAAAACTTCATTATAAATCCGTCTGATATATAGGAATGTTGAAAAATAATCAACCAACGTGATTTATCGCTCTCATCGGGTAATTAATTTTAACGAAGCAACCGCGCCGCGAAACAGAAATAGCGCTTGATCTCCAGGGCAGAAAGTCAGCGGCGCGAAGATCTTTCGGAATAAGCTACTTAGCAGGTCTTTCAGTCGCACGGCGTCGCGGAAGAGCTCCCTATCCTAACCTCGCGCCCTGTTTACGTCGCCCTGTCAACCGACAAGGTCTCCAATTCAAACAAGATTTCACGAGGAACGGCGCGGCGGGCCAACACGGCAGCCTGCCTCCCGCTCGACCAACCCCTGCTCTCCCCGACGCGCTTCCCCGGACGACTCCACGATACGAAACTACAAGCCCGCGCGCTTCCGGAGCTCCGATTTCCGCTCAGCCCGCCCCCTTCCCATGCGCGCCAGCACACGCCACCGGGATTCCGAAGCAAGAGATGGGAAGGACAAACACACCTTTACAGTTTGCCTAAACATCGTTTGGAGAACTCGGCCTCCGGTGTACATTGCTCATCTGTCCTCCCTCCCTTTCGCAGCTATACCCTTTCCGGCTTGGCTGTAATCAAAGATCCCGAGTAATTAGGATCTTGGATTTTCAGGAGTGCTGAGGGAATCATTTAAATTTCTTGCTTGCTGCTCTTATAAAACTTCGCCTTTTTAGGTTGTGCCAGAGTTGAGTTTAAACATACTATCATGAAATAAATTGGAGTGTGTAGTAGGTATGTATGCGCATCTATTGAGCGTGTGAATAATTTACAATTTTAAAAAAATAATATTTGATAATTAATATAATAAATCAATGGTCTTTTTTTTTTTTTAAAAAAATTTGCTTTGATTTTTAAATAATTAAGAAAATGTCAATGCCGGTAAAGTAAATCCTTATAAGATGACTTTGACATGCTCTTAATTATGACAGAAACTATGATTGTCTCTACTTAAAAAAAAAAAAAAAAAAGCTACGAGAGGACGAAATGCTGCTCTTTTTTCTGAAAATAGCAATTGAAATTAAAAAAACTTTATTTCCAAATTAGTTTATTCAAAGGCAGTCCCGTTAAATATTTTTTAGAAAAAATCATGTCAAACATGTGACTTTGAAGTTAGAGGGATGAAAAAGAATATATTAAAAATTCGGAGTAAATTTGGTATTCAATTTTTTTTTTTGCACACTGTACCGAAGTTAATTCGCTTACAGAACATTTACAAAATTTTCAAAAAAAAAAAGACCATGATTTTGTCTTTGAACGTGACTAATGAATGTCTCATATCTGAAAGAACGTTATTCATATTCAAATGATTGCAAATAAGTGCAAACATTCTATCACTTAAATTTCGAATTATCAGTCTCTACAAAAAACTTAAAAAATTATTTCAAAAATATCGTTTTAAAACAGAGAACTAAGCAGCCGTTTACCAGCACAGATGCAAGTTGGTTTCAATGAATTTACGTTATACCGATATCTTAATAAATCCCTCGTAACAACTACGCAGTTCCTAACTAAATCACCGAATGTAGGTCGCTCAAACTTAGCGTTGAAGATCCAAACTCGCGGGGGGAGCAGAGGTCAGTGGTATAATTCCCGGCAAAACGCAACAATTGAATTTCTTTTGATCGAAGATTTCCCATCTCGGCTCACACAACGCAGTCTAATTAAGCGCCAGGAAGAGAGAGAGAGAGAGAGAGAGAGAGAGAGAGAAACTTGGGCCGGGCGAATATCTTGAGGTTCAGGGTTTCCTAGCGCCGGTGGGATCACTTCATGCGAAATTGGACGTATTCCAGGCATGTTCATTAAAATTAATTACTCGAGCGCGCGGGTGCAGCTAGCCCCGACTCTGCCCCCGCTATAAGGAGGCTAACAACTTGCGCATCGATGGCGATTGATCAATGGCCGACGGGCGGCTGGCGGTGCCCACCAGTGGGAGTGAGGGCAATTCTCCGAAACATTCAAAGCGCCTTGGTCGCGGTGTCCAGAACTTACTTAGAGGTCCATGGGGGGGAGGGGGAGGGGCGCGCCTCATCCTCTTAACGCCGGGATGTGCACTCTCAGTCGGACCGATCGGAGGGCGCGAGTTTGAAGGGAACCGCAGCTGCCGCAGCGCCGATGCTTGCCCGTACAAACACACTCGGAGGAGAGAGAAAGAGAGAGAGAGATAGGGAGAGGGCGGGAGGGCCTAGACCGGATCGCATCCACAGTTTGCTTAGCATTGCTGATGCACTATCCCCGCCCGCAGTCCGGCCGCACACTTTCGAAGCGTCATCGTGGAGAAGCGCTCCGTGCTACCGAGCTCACCTCCCCCTCCCACGTCAGCTATAACACTCGTCTCGATGTTTGATAAGCGTCCGACCGACCGACGGGCCCTGGCAGCTCTCTCGCTAATTAACGGCGAGGTAAGTTGGCAACTTTCTTTGCTCTTTTTTTTTCCTTGTTATTTTCTAATGTGTTATATGCGTTATGTATGCTGCGTACATATGTGGATACATATATAGGTATGCGCTGTAGAGGATGAGCGATTTTTGCCGAGTGAGGGGGATGTTGAAACTATAGGGCGGTTCCTTTTTTCTTTGGGGTGAGTACGGAAAAGTTCCCTAAGTGAGTGCTTTTCGGTGAGATAATTGATGGATAATGTCAGAGAAGCGACCACTTGAATATCGCAAATTAGCGGCTAATGGAAATTTTTAGGCGGCGCAAAGGAACCGACCGCGGAAGTGCTTTTTGAGTGAGTGAACACTGCGTGTGCTTGATCGATGAATGGTATCGTTAAATTAGCCCACTTCCATTACAGTGTTCAATTAAACTGCATCTCAGAGAGATAAGCTGCTGATATTGAATTGCAGCAGAAATTTATGTCTTGGTGTTTTTCTGATTATTAAAATGTTGTTGTTGACTTACTGAGAGTATGTATTAAAGTACGTATTGTTGAGTATTTAAAAGACATCTTTAAATTATTATTTTTTTTTTCGGTAAAATGCAATTTCTTATGTAATTATATGTTTAAGGATACTTCCCTGACTTTGCCTTTTACATCCCAATCTTATGCAACATTTTTAAACTGTTTTTTTTCTTCTCAGCATTTTCCATCTTTTTGACAGATTCATTAATTATTGACTCTGATCTATTTCAGCAACATGTGATTAAATATTTGCATTTAACCCAATGTTTTCTAAGATTTTTCTTTCATACTAAAAAACTACTAACCCGCTAAAATCGGTACGCTACAAATGAACATTCATAAAATTTTTGACAGCCATCGTTAACAAAACGATACTCCAGAAATTCAACGTAAAAAGGAAATGCAACGGTCCACTTCGCAGTTCCGAGAGATATTCTGCTTAATTCCTATCCCAACACGCGTTAAGAGCAGACAGCTTGATCGTAAGAGCAGCGTAGTATAGGAAATCGACGCGATTCACGTTGAGGGCAAACAAATACCTACCTATATATAGTTCTAGCGCTGACTAATGAAATGCAAATGGCCGCGATGCTCGCGGTGGTCCATCGGTCGCGCCTAAAACTCCGGGCCGAGAGGAGGGTGCCTACACACTTCTCCATTCAATTTCGCTAGCAATGGAACAGAGTCAGGGATAGCACGCTTCGATAGCGCATGATTAATGCACATCGGCTATCCGACTTGTCTCCCCCGGTGCGCACCCCCGACTACCCCTGTTTGACTTCCGGTCCGCGAGCCCGCGCGCGCGACTCGCCTTCTCCTCTTTCGCTCACTACGCTTCTCTCTTGCATTATGCGCCCGCTGATACTCGATCCCAGAGGCATTCAATTACAGTAATGATGCCAGAGAATAGTACCGACGTAAGCCAGAATATTGCGGGAGCCGTCGAGGCGAGCGCGAGTCGACCAAACCTGTTTTGGGTGGAAGGCTCCGTACAACCGCGAGAAGGGGAGGGAGAGAGCTATCTCGGTGATGCGTTGATGAATTTTGTGCTTCGACGCTCGAGCTGGGGAATCTGAATGATTGTTGTTTGGATAATTTGTGTGATTTATTTCTTTCTTTTTTTAGAAATTGATTTTTTGTAAGGCTTTTTTAGTTACAGAGTTTTCAGGAGTATAGGTCAAGATTCAGTCAGCCGCATTAATTTGAGAATATGTGTTTTGTAGAAAGTTTCTTTTTGTTAAAGAGTTTTTGTATGACGCCTTGAGTTACAAAGTTTTCAGGAGTATAGGTAAAAAAGATTCAGTCAGTCAAATGAATTTGAGAATGTTTATTTTGTAGAAAGTTTCTTTTCGTTATCGATTTTTTGTAAGGCTTTTTGAGTAACGAGTTTTCAGGAGTACAGGTCAAGATTCAGTCAGCCGCATGAATTTGCGAATGTATATTTTCTAGAAAGATTCTGGCTGCTATAGATTTTTTGTAGGACGCCTTGAGTTACAAAGTTTTTCAGGAGTATAGGTCAGTTTTTCAGATTGAAATCAAGAAAATTTTGAAGATAATACCTATCTCTTTTTTTTCATTTATAATACCTATCTTATAATACCTATCATTTCCGTAAAATTCCCTGTATTTACTGTAATCATTGATACAGTTTAAAAACGCTGCCAACTGCACTGGCACAATGCTTTCTCATAGAGATGTCTGCATCTCTAGTATTGAGAATTATCCATCGTTTCGTTCAGAAGTTATGAAAATTCAAAAATTTTCCAAATTCAAAAAATACAGAAATAG
>JAWWEN010032348.1:0-15080 GCA_035582955.1 Sycophila texana | reverse complement strand
TTTTTAATCTTTATAGTGCCCTCAATAAAGTTTGGCAACCTGTAATATGTGTTCAACAATTTTTCTCTGTTAAGAAAAGTATATAGAAGAGAATGCTTGATCCAAAATTTTTAATCATGGATCGACCTCAAAAGTGCTTATTTTTTGTAGAATTGCTCATATACATTGGCGGCGCTTTCAGGAGGAAATACGAAGGATATGGAGCTTTTGTATGTTGGTGAGATAATTGCCTGCGGGTGACTAATTTCTTTTTGAGCGTTTCGTGATTCCGTGCGGTCTCGTCTTTTCTGGGCGTGAAAAAAAAACGACGCTTAGTTCTGGATACATTGGTATTTATGTCGCCCGACAACCGCGAGCATATAGCGCCGCATACGAGGAGATGCGATAAGAACCAGACTGGCGTCGTCATTAATGCAGAGTCCAGTTTTATACATTTTTTAACTTATTTACGGCCAAAATGAGATCCGTTTTATTTCGTATACAGATAAATGAAAAAGAAGGAGGTTACAAGTGTGTAGGCGGTTGAAATGCGGATTTACGAGAGCGCTGTCTCTCTGCTTTGCCTAATGGCGTTTTCAGACGTGCGTTAATTTTCTCGCGACGGTAATAATTCGCGTGAGACCTTTTTTTTATTGTTCTGGACAATTAAATCGAGCCGCTCGCATATACAAACGCGCCGCGTTCGTCAGCAGAAGAATTCGAAGTTTTCTTCTTTCCGTCCCACCGCATGGGGAGCTCGCTTTAATAGAATTACCCACTCGGGAACCGGATTTCGACAGCGAGATGGAATTCGTTAATGAAGGGCCCGCCATTTCGAGCTCTACGATAATTGTACAATGATTAAACATAATAGGTATATCCACATTCCTTCCCGAATTCGGTCGGAAGGTATCCTGCACCCTTTACACATCCTCTAAATCGTGAACAGAATTTCGAACCATCGCTTAAGTTACACACATAAATTTTAAATGTATGTCAGATCTAAGGTGCAAATTGCAGATTCGTGCTTTCATTAACTTTTGGTTTTATACTGAGCCACTTGCATCAACGATCGATCTATATATCTCCTCCCCAAAAGAAAAGAAAAAACCGAGTCTCCTCAAGTCAACACTCAAAGCGTTAACAAGCCAAGACGATCGCTTTCTAAATCAATAAACTCAACGTAGCTTCGATCGATTGCTCTCGCCGCGGCCGATAAAATTCCTCGCCGAAAGTCACGCAGAGTGTCGCCTCCGACTCTTCTCTCGCACCTCCAAAAGTTTGAAACGAGCAGTCCGGCGATAAAACTGCATCCCCCCGCGGCGCATTCCGCCGAACTCTCCCTCGGCGATGTAATTGCCCCGTTCGCTCGAACGAAGAGCGAAGCCTCCTGATCCTCGCCGTCCGGCGTCCCCTACTATATATACCTCTTTCGCGGCGGGTCGCGCGCCGCGGCACGCACACGAGGAGGGGGCCCCCCGATAACCGTGTCACTAGTGCGGCTAGCGGTGCAGCGGCGCGACTCCGCGGCTCGGCCCTTGATTTATATTTTTTCGCACGACCGAAACGGGTTTCGTGCGACGCGTTCGCGGAACCGCGCGCGCCGAGCGAATCTGGGTATACGAGGGAAAAGCGCGCGGCTGTTTAAAGCCGCGTGCGCGCGCGCGCCCGCCTCCGGCCTTTACGAGGCGCGACGATGCGTGCGCCGAGAGCCGACGCGCGCAGGCCACCTGACAATCGCGGCGCGAGGCAACAGGTGGCCGATGACCTCCCTTTTCCGGCTTTTCCCGATGCCCGGTGCGTCTCGCGGCGACAAGCCGATGTGCCTCTCGCGATGAAACGAGTTTCTGGACCGGTGCCGATGCACGCGAGTGCGCCTCGGGGTGATTTCATCGAGAGTTTGAGATTTCTTTTTTTTTTTTTTTTTGGAAATTCGAGTTTTTTTATTTTTTTTTATTTTTGGTGTGTTTCGGAGGGGACTATAAATTGTGTTCGAATGATTGAGAGCGTACAGTGGAGAATAAATAAACGTTGGGTGGGATTAGCTCCGAGAGGAATTTAAAGGTTTTTGGGAATAAATTGTAGAGCGTAATTTGATCGCACGATTCATCGTTTTTAAAACAAATTGGGTGAAACGAGTTTCCATTCAAGAGTATTCAGGTTCACGTTTGCATTAACGTTCTCTGCCTGTACATATACCGATTTCCATGTAGCTATAGAAATTTTTAAGCGATTTAATTAATTGAAAGTTATACGTATCGAAATCGGGTACCGCACGTATTCCAAACACGCGCGTCGTTAAAATAGTTACCTAATTTGCGTCGCGCACAATTCACCGGAGTATAAACAAATAAAGAGCAAAAAAAAAAAAGGAAAAAAAAAGTCGTTTAAAATTTAACGACAGTCACTGACAGACAACCAGCGCTAAAATGACACCGGATCAAAAAAAGCAAGTAGACCAACGCGAGCGCCGATATACTCAAGCGGACGATCGCCCCCAGCGCGCATTAAAAAGATTTACAATTCTCGAAATTGTCCGAAAGCTCGCAAACAACTCGTATATATATTTTTCCCGTCCGTCGAGTTTTCCTTGCCACGCGGAGCATAGTCGCAATATCGAGAAGGGGTAGGCGCTGGGTATAATCTCCCGGGCTCCGGCAGCTCGCTGGCGCAGGTATACCTATTGCGCGAGGTGTAATCGCCGCCGGCGGCTCGGCGGCGGTGAAGGTGGAGGCGGCGGGACGCGCGGCTCGGCGGGGAGAGCCTCTCGCTCGGCGGAGGAGGGGAACGGCGGGAGAGAGAACAGGATTCCTTCGACGGCGATCCACCGCCAGGCCGGTGTCGGAGGAGGCCCCCGCGCCGCAGTCGGCCCTAAGAAAGCCTAGCGACTCGTCGCCGCCACGAGCTCTCCTCACCTGCGCGCGACGATCAGTGAGCGCGCGAGCGCGCGACCCACCATCACGCTGCAGTGTCTTCGGATTCGGGCGCTCCGATGGCGCGATAAGTGATCGATCTTTTTAAACGCCGAGCGGATTGTATAGCGGCGCGCAGCCCGGAGTCGTCAGTGGAGTCGAGCGGCTCGGCAGGTTGGTGTGCGGCCCGAGGGAGGAGAGGATGACGGCCGGCAGGTAGTGCCGGGGGTGCCTTCGCCGAGGATCGAGAGAGCGGAAGGGACGATGAGTGAGTAGAGGAGCGCGCGAACGGGGTGAACGGCCCCGCCAGCCGGTCGTGTAAGCACCGCGCGGGGCGCTTCTTATGCACACGTTGGAGCGTCGCCGCGCGGCCGGCCTTGAACCGAGTCACGGTCAGCTCGGCTATCGCGCTCCGTCGATCATGCGTAAGCTGGGCCCCGGAGTCTTGGAAGCCGCCCGGGGGAATGGAGGGCCCCGATGCGCGCTGCGCTCAGGCGAATCGCCGTGTGCGTTTCCATGCAGATGTGTAGCTTTGATTGCCGGTCGTGGCGAGCCGCTTATTTACGCCGCACTTTTTTTCTCTCACTTGCGGCCCGAACGAATCGGCGGCTCGCGTTGATTAGGGGGTGCTTAATGTGGGAGTATTATGAGCGCGGGGCGTTTAGGAGGTATGCGAGTATAGGTACGGAGCATGATTCGACGCTTCGAGTTTTGCCCGTAAAGAATTTTTTTAACGGCTAACCGACGGAACGAATCGTGTGTACTTTACGCGGGCGCACAAAAAAAAAAAAATAAAAGAGGCGCCTTTTTCGTGCGGCCGCCGCACGATAATACCGGCATCTTCGAAAAATACCGTAAAAGATACCTGGGGGGATATGAATAACTGTGATCCTCGTTTACTTCTTTTTTCGTGAATTGCATTAATGTATAATTAGATGCGGTCAGGGACGCCCGGTGCCTTTGGGGATTTTTCACGAGTTACGTCGATTCTCGTTGAGATTTTCAATTATAAAATAATAATAAAAAAAAAACGAAAAGAAAAGAAAAAAAAAATCATCAAAGTCGCTCATTCTTCTCGTGCGTGAGTGCTCTATTCTCTACCACTTGTTGGCACGGCAAATCGTCGAGCCTCCCGAGGCTTCTTCTTCTTTTTTTTTGTCTTCGTGTGGCGCTCTAAGCATCCCGTGCATTTACAAAAGTTTCCTTCGGAGCCGAGAAGTAGATAAAAGCCGTAGGTAGGGAATTCCTCGGCGGGTTGGTTTACGGTATGCCGGGAACGTTATTTAAATACCGGACTATAAACGCACTACGCCGACGGGGGCCTCCCTCCGATCCGCCTTCTCATCCTTTTTATTTCCCTCCTCCGTTTCGACGATTATATATCCCTGCGCGCGGGCGCTGCAGCGAAAAAAATCCTGTTATCCCGCGGCGCGCTCGCGATTTTCTTTTTATTTAGCTCTCTCTCACGTCGCTGCGATCCCCCGCGTACACCAAGTCCGCCGCGAAGAATATAAAAAAAAATTGCTCAACCGGCGCGCTTATAAACATTGTATAATAACTTCCGTAAAAGCACAATGAAAGTAATCTTCGTTATTGTTTCTGCGCTTCCCACGGGCGACTCGCGTAGGCGCGCGCACACACAAGCCACTCGGCGCGAGTACACCGGCTGAATTCACGCACTTTTCTCGCGCCGTTTCTCAAGATCCGACCTGAAAGTTCGGCGGCCAGGATTCTTGAAATGTTTGAAAAGTGAGATCGCGCCGGCGCGAGATGGGAAATCATCGCCGCCGCGGCTACTAATTCATTCAATTGTATTGTCTCGTCGCGCCTCGTATAAAAGTAGCGCTGAAGTGTGTGTGTGTGTATTATATATAAGAAAACTCGCCGTTTTTACGTCGACGCGAGTTTCTAACCGCGCGTTGCACGAATTTTTCCTGCCGCTGAATTACCGGCTGCAGGACTTTGATTCGCAGGAAATTAGGAAAAACGAGTGGCGCCGCGTCGATTGAGAAATGTCCTCGACAATTGACATGCCGCTAAATCGACCGGCTTTTATGTATACCGTTTCCCATGCGAAATCGAGTGAGTTTCGCGAATAAATCCATTTCCGCCCCGAAGGCTCGATATATGCAACAACTTCACCGAAAATCGTGCGAGAAATCTTTTTTTTTTCTTTAAAGTGTCGACGAGAAAAAAATGTTAAAAAAGAAAAACATGTCCTCTTTCGTGAACGACGATCTTAATCCGTGTATCCGAGAGTGGGATCGGGCCTCGCGCGCACGTATAAGTAAGCTCGCAATCGCAAAATCGCAGAAGGCGACCCGCGCTAACCTACATTCGGCATACGAGATGAGGGGGGGGACGAGTTTGTCGCCGAAGGATTTCTCATTTCCGGAAGGCCCGCGACTTCCGTCGATCGGCCCTTCGACGATCGATCATAACTTTTTTTTCCCGCCGACGGAATTGACTTGAGTTACTCGGCGCCTTTTTCTCCGTCGGCGTCTTAGAGCGAGGAAAGGCGCCACACGGTGATTGGGAGGAAATCGCTCGTTAGCTTTCCGCGGCGTGTACCAATGGAAATTTGCATTTTTGCACCGGCGGAGTAACCCTCCTTTTTTTCCCCGGCGTAATTGTCCAAGTAGCTATTACACTCTTTTGCCCGTAACTTTTGAATTACGATGTTACTACGACGAGGGGGGCTCGCAGTAAATGTAACACGCGGTATTTACACGCAAAAATGTAGCGGAATATAAGATCTATCAATCATTTTTAAACAGCCGTACGAACGTATACAAAAAACGACGCTGCGCGGCGCACTATGGCCGGCTTCGGCCAATAAAGCGCGTATTTTTTCCCCCCCTAAAAAGTGCACTCGTTATTTCTCAATCCGCAGTCAATTACTCTTCCGGGCAAAAATTCAAAATCGGTTGCATCACGACCAAATTACCCGCAGCGAGATAAACCATAGCCGAAGCCGACAGGATACGCTTTTTAAAAGAGCGCCGCTTTTAAGAGCAAACGAAAAAAAAAATCGAAAAAAAAACACTCGAGCGAGTGTATAAAATTAGCGAAAAAGGGGGAGCAGTCGAGAGTAAAACGCGACTCTCTACAGCGAATCGGGCGGGCGCGTAACGCAATAACGCGCCTCTCAGCTACTTCGGATCTCGCGTGCTTTGCAAATAAGCTCGTCGCCCGGGACGGTGGATTCTCTCCGACGGGCTTATACCCGCCATTGTGTCGCATATTATTCCCGCGTGGCTCGTCGTTGTAAAACAGCGACACGCGTACGCGCCACCGCGTAACCCAACCCCCGCGGCTCGTCTCCTCCGCGCTCTCGAATTTCCCGCTGTTTTCCGCGCGGCGAATTCCGCGGTGTCGCAACCGAGCCAAGCGCGCGCCTCTCGCCCGTCTAATGGGCCGCGGCAATTGCAACAGCCCATCTGGACTCGTTAAGTCCGCGAGCGGGAAAAACGGATTCCCGCCGGGCCGCAGACGCGATCCTGAATCATTGCGCCGTATTAATATGAACGTCGGCCGCAATTACCGGCGCGGCGATACGAGGCGTCCGATAATAAATTGTCCCGGCGGTGATTAGCTCCGCTCGCGTCTCCTCGCGTAAAAAAACTGCTGCCAGGCACTCCACAGGCTGTTCGGTCCGGCGACGATGGAATAAGGTGTATGTGTGTATATATATATATATATATATAGTAACGGTGAGCGGAGCGCGCGGTGCACAGCTTTCGCGGGCGATTCCGCAGATAAAAAGAAATGGAGCACGCCGCGGTGATTGTGCCCGGGGAAAAGTCGAAAAACAAACCGACTTATTTGTTTAACTCTCGTTAGGTCGCTCGTGGGAATAGGCATTGTCCCCGCGGAACATCGGCGTTTTGTTGTTTTCTTAAAGCCGCGCGGACGAGGAAAAGCGACGCGTTGTTTTACGGAGTTCACACAGGGTTTATTAGCATCCGAGGCGGAAACGATTAAAAATCAGCGATGCTCTCCGTGCATAATACGTAAGTAGCCGTGGCGATTTTCTCACGACGACTGCGGAAATCGGCGGCGTCGACGTGCGCCCTGTAAACGCGTCATTGACGGGCCACTACGCGAAAGTTTGAAAAATGAAAGGATCCCATTTAGATCCGGAGCATTGAAAAAAGACTCGCGGCGAGTGAGAGAAAAAAGTCTGGAATTCGCACGAACGTAGTTCGCCAACGAGGGATTTTACGATTCCGTTTGTTTCTTTCGCTTGTAGCGATACTTTTGTGCGCGCCTCGATTCGTATAGGCGCCTCTCGTTATACGGAGTCGTATACCGAGCCTACGAAAAATGATTTTGCTTGCGAAAAAGTGACGGGCCTTGAAATTATTGAAATGCACAATAGCCCGATGCGAGGGAACGTGTGCACCTTTCACCGCGCATTCAAATTTGACGTTTCTTATAACTATTAATAAACACCGCCGCTCGCGAGCAGCGTAATAAAATAAAAAACGGAATTCTTTTTTGTATACAATGAGAGAGTGGGAAAAGCGGTTCAACGCGAAGCTCATTACGAGGCTTAATTATCTAACTACGCATCGGACATTACGTAGCTCGTCGCGATATTGGGTATACCGAAACGCGAGAAACAATGAAAAATTCATTAAAACTCGGGCATCGGCGGTACAAACAGACCAATTTTCCCGAGCGATTTCTTCATTAACTCGCCGAGGACTTTAAAACTCTCGCCGTATTCAAATTCGCTGCCGCGCGCGCGCGCCAAAGAATCGCCTTCGGACAAATTTTTTCGTGCGTGACGCAACCGCCGAGCCTATAAGCCGCATTCCCGCGACACTCGCTCGCGCGAGCATAAGTATAGGGGACTCGCGGACGAGGCGTCGAGATGAGTAGCGAAAGAGAGATAAAGAAATGAAAAAAGACGACGGCGCGGAAATCGGCGCGCGCGAAGCGCTCCACTTGCTCGGCGAGATCCGCCTGCGTGCGGACACGCGGATGCGCATCCCCTGGAAGAAAGCGAGCGTCGCTCGAGCGCGATGGCCTGGAACCCGCTACTCGCGCCTCTAGGATTAATAACGCGCGAACGGCCGATCCCCTGGTCCCACGGGGCCGGCCCGCGGAAATTTCTCTCTCGGCGCGCGATGCAGATCGCGGCCGCGCGTCAATTATTGCCGCCGCCGCCGTCCCTCCCTCCCTCCTCGCGCTCTCGTCAGCCGGACCGCGGAGTGTAGTTAACGAGGAAGATGTGTGTACGGTTTAGCGCCTCTAATTGGTTCGGAGGCGCGTGCGTAATAGTTCGACGCCGCGGAATTTTGCGAGCGATCGTGCCTTGAATTCTCGGTGGTCCGCTCCGTCCGAGCCATTTACGGATAGCGGAGAGAGCCTCTTCGGGATTACGAGTGTCGTTCGGATGGTGCAAGAGGATCTTGAGAAGAATTATAAGATTGTTTCGTTAATTGAAGAGTTCGAGTTGTACTCTGGCTTGGTTTTGTTACGTAATAATAATGCATGAACGCGGACAAGAAAAAAAAAATCAATTTTAATTCGCGGTACCTAATCGGCGCAAATAGATTTTTTTTTTTCAACAGCATCGTAGTTACAATTTATGAAGACTTAATAACACGCTGCCGCGCATTAATCGGCAAGAAAAACTAAATTAATAATCACGATAAAAAGGAACTTAGGTATATTAGAAAGTTTTAATAGCGTCGACCCCGAATCGGACCGCTCCCTTTTTTTTTTTCTTTTTTTTTTTGTATCTTGAACACACATTTGAAAAAAAAAGTAATTGTACAATGGCGTTTGATCCGTTCCGGGTCACAGTCAATGAAGAGCGTGCGAGATTGTGATGGGAATCGTGAGTTTTCTTATGATTAATGTCCGAACGAGCGGACATTATATTTACGAGCGCTGAAAAGACGTAATAGAATACAAAACTGCCGTCATTAGCCACTTACGAATTTCACCTGAAAAACATTCGTATAACTCCTCTGAGACTCTATATATTCGATGAATGCCACTCTTATCGCCTTTCTAAAGCTACATTAAACCGTCCTTTCCTACGGCGAAGTTAATGGCGTCGATTCATTAAAAAAGAGAAAAAAGTATCGGAAGTCACCTGTTGAGGTGAAAAATTTTGGAGCACAACCGGGAGAAAAGAATCCGTGGCCCTGCCGAGACTTTATGAATCATGCGCGACGGCGAGTCGGTCATCCGAGAGAGGTGCCCGAGCGAGCGAGAGGCATAATCGAGCGCCAATGAGTAATATAACAGTATATCCCGAGAGGCCCGCGGCGAGCCCGCGACAATATAACCCGTTACGGCGAATCGCCGGGCATGGAAGTAAAGAAAAAAAAAACGGCAAAGAGTGAGAGGCGCGGCGTGCCTTTCTGCGTTCTCGCGCGAATTCGTCCGACGATTAGCGGACGAATCGCGAATTTTACGAGAGTCCCCCCCCCCCCTCCCATCTGGCCTTCTCTTCCGTTCGTACCACTGCGTGTAAACCGCGAGCCCGGCGAAATTTTTCGAGCGGCGAAAGGTGAGCGCCGCGGCTAATGGCGTTAAATTAGTGCCGCGGGCGGAATGAACAGCCGCTTCCGCTGGAAAAATTTGTCGAATTTAACTAATTAAACGTTCGGGGGGGGGGGGGTGGGGGAGGCTGCCGCGGTATCTCGCATCGGCTTTCCCGCTGTTTGAATGGTGTGAAAGAAATTTATATAACGCGCGTTGCACCTCCTGCGAATTCCCACACAGACCGGCGGCGCGCGACGCGGAAAAATCCCCGTCCCTCCCATTCATGCGAGGGAGCCGTCGACTTGCCTCGGATGAAACTTTCGAATAGACTTTCGTTCGCGGCCAGGAAACAAGTGAGCTCCAGCATTTTTCATTCTTTATTTATCTCCTTTTTAGCGGGACCTCGCAGTCGATCGCGAAGCGAAAATTTAGTTGGACACCGGACGTCGCGAGCGCTCGGTCTTTGAACTGGATCGGCTTATATTTAAATGAAGCGCTTAAAATTTTCACGTTTTACATTGTGCTTTGCATTCAATGTGAATTAACATTGAATGAGGGTTACATAGATTTCGAAGGCTCGTCAATTTATTTACTAAACTGATCGAAGTGCAGGCGTCTTTTCTTTGCCCCCTCGACGGGTACACATCACGACGAAGATTATTCTCGACGAATCGGGCTAAAAACTAATAAAAAAAAAAGGAAGCTAGACCGCGCGCCAACTTACAACGCCGGGGAATGTCGGACTCCGATATCTGAAAGGTAAAACAAGAATTTAATTTCGATTTTTCACTCGGGCGATAAATCTCAATCCACATCTCGCTCGGCGCGGCCCCGAAGTGGAGCGGCGCTAACTCACTTCGCGCCATTATATCAATAACATCGGCTTTATCATCGCGCAACATTTGAATTATTAGATTTAAAAGGCCACCAATTAAAGTCGCGCGCGCGCGCCTTTCCCGCCGCACATGCGCTCGACATCCCGTCGCCGCGGAATTGTCAATTTTCTCGATAAAAAAAAAGTGATCAATAGGAGCGGCGCGTGTTCCAATTTACGCGCGCCTGGTCCGTGCATTTCGAGGGGAAAAATTGCGCACTTTTAAGGCAAACTTTGTTTATACATCATCCATCCGTTAATTGGACCAGACTTTTAACGAGTGTTACGCGCCGCTAATGCTCCACGCTTGGTCGTCGCGGACGTCGCTCCTCGATGCGGGTATCCCGAATACCCGCGCATTCGCATAAATTTTACTTCTCATTAACCTTCTTTTCCTCGGCAGCTTAGTGTACGTGTGTGCGCGTGTTCACGCACGACTCGAGCCGCTCCGCTCGTTCTTCACAAAATCGTGAAATATCGAATTTGCGCTTGGAGAGTAAAAAATAAAAGAGGCAACGAGTCTCCCGAGTTTAGTCGGACGAGGGGCGCTAGGCGACGAGCGGTAATTTCACGGTTTATCGTTCGCGGCCGTTGCGTCATTTCTTCATGATTGGAGAATTATTCGAACGATTGCGATGATAAATGGTTGAGACTGCACATTGTCCGATCGATCCCACCCGAGTGCAACAAATCAGAAGTAAAATGAAAAAAAATTTCTCCCCGCTATTAGTGCACCCCCGACGCCGAATGAGAATCGAGCGATTACACACACGAACAGAGTCGAAAGTTATAACAGTTGATCTCTAACGCGTACCCACAGCTCGCTTCGGGAGGTACACGAGGCTTTACAAAGGCCTTAATAGCAGACGGTCAATTTTTTTTGTACGAGCGTCATAATACCTTTTTTACATATACGTATAGCTCGCACGCTCGTTATTTGTAATGAGCAAACAAGAGAGCCGCCCGGGGAGTGGGACCGTATACGCTTGAAAAGGCGTTTATAGCCGCGCTCGCGCGCGCGATGGACCGTTAGGATTTTCGCCGGGGCAAATTAACCCACAAACGCCCGTCAACGTTCGACGGGCCTATATCGCTCCGTGTAATCTCCGCGCGGCCGGACACAAAACACCTGTCAATAATCCTCGCCGCCGGCGGCTCTTTCTAATTCCGGCGCGCGCACGGCGACACCGGAGCCGAGAAAAGCCGCGGCGATTAACCGCTATAATGGATAGAGCGTCCCTACCACGGGCCGATCGATCGGCCGTATTAAACGCGGCAGGAAAAATCGACTTCCCGACTGCGTTTCCCGTGCAGGCGGCCGGCGCGCGAAAGTGAAAGGCGCGGCATTCCACGCGCCGTGTGTATGTTGTACACGTGCGCGTCGCGAGAACGCGGACCGGCTGATTTCTCACTGATTGCCGCCGATTTCCAAATCCTCCGCCGGGGCCGCGTCTCGCGATTTTTTTTTTTTTTTTCATTCTGCGGTGTACGACGACGAGCTCAATGGAGGCGCGCTGCGCAACGCGGCGACGTGTCATCTCTGCCATGGGGAGAGCCGCGGCGTAGGGTTGCGAAAAGAGCGGGTGATGGTTAAAACGTGCGCCGCATTATTGGATTATACACACGTGTTGTGTAGGCTGGCGAGCGAGTAGTTTAGACGGGTGCGCGCGCGCTTTTTGTTGAACGTTTGACCGATTTCGTATAGGCGAGCGTTTGCGCGAACCCGGAAATTCTTCGAGCGCATGACTTGAGTATACCTGAATATACCGGTGAAAATTCGAAAAATGCGTTAATGGAATTCTTCCGATGACTGGCGCATTCGAAATCTATACAAGCCTGATCAGGTTACTTTCCTTTTGTAAGATTATATTCTATACAATTTCAAAAAGATTTTGAATCAAATTTCACGTATAATTTTCTAAAATTGTATATACTCTACTAAACAACCGGAAAATGTTTTGCTGATTAACAAATTACAGAGAACACTTGCTGCATCAAGGTTATTATAGAGATATATCAGAGCCTCCGAAAAATGAATCCAGCAAAAGCCAGTATCTTGACCACACCGCAAATTCCCTCTCGCGTGATCTCGCAAGATCAAAGCCCGCACGGGCCGAAACATCGCGCTCTCCTCTCGCTGGAATCAGCGCCAATCAGAGGGGAAAAGGAGGGTAGGATGCCGCGCGCGCGCGCGGTCGATATATCCGCGAAAGTCTCCGCGGCGGAAAATCGCGTGGCCATTTATTAGTGCGTGCTCGGTGCGGCCGCGCGAAAATCCGCGGGAGCCGCGGCGCGACTCCGATATACAGGCGCTAACGGCCCCGAGTGTCCGCGTTAGCAAGTGTTCCGCGTCCCGCATGTGTGTGTGTATGTGTGTGTTTGCTCGCACTCGACGGCCCCGCGACGACTCGCACTAATTGCGCCGGCTGCAGCGCGCCGCCCTTACAGGAAGCGCCGGGCATTTTTAGCGCGTTCCGCTCGGCGAGGATGATATTTGAGAAATCGCTAATGAAACGCCGCCGGTGTTGCGCGCTGACGCGCCGCTGTTAGGTAACATTACACTTTGAACTTGACTTTCCGCGACCGAACGGTATCGGAATCGATCGGCGAAGGCTCGCTCGGGTAGGTTGTTGATTGAATGCCGATTGAGTCGAGGCGATTTATCATTCGTAACTTTTCCGACGCCTTGCCTTAGTTTACCTTGAATTCCTCTATCTCGGGCTTCTATCTACCTTTGATGGGTTTTTTTTTTTGTTCTGTTTTAGTCGCTTCCGACAGTTTTGTCGATTTGATGTGATTTCGGGTGCAGGGTATATAACGTGGGAACGCGTAGGTTTAATGGAAATTAATCATTACGCAATTGGATTTAGTCTTCCATTTACGAAATGCATAATACACATCCCGCAACTATGCATTAGTGTTAATGCTTTAAATGTCCATGCTCCTTGGGCTTACATAAAATTAGATGTACTTTCTAGTGGAGTGGGTCATTTTTTACGTCCAAACAAAATTGACAATAACTATAAATTATAAGCAGACACTTTCTCTGAGTGTTCGTCATGCAATGCTTAAAACGTCGAAGATAATAATTATAATTGAATTTCGTCATCTAAAACAAAATTTTTACGCATCAATAAACTACATTATACTACTTAAGTATCGTCGCGCGTTCGACCAATTTCCACGGGGCTTGTGAAAATACCGGGCAATTAAATTTTAGCGTTGCCTCATCAATTCAAAAGCAGTTTAATAAGATGCAGGAATCAACGATGTATATATTTACAAGCAACACATAAAAACAAAAAAAAAAAAAAAAAAAAAAAAAAAACATTTTAACGTGCATCTCAAGGATAAAAAAAAAACACGCTATTCCGTGCGATTTCACAATGTAAATCGTCTCCCCCTACCCTTTTTTATCAACAAAAACAGAAAAGCAAACCTCTCCCGCGTGAGACCGAAACATTTATTCAAACATTCGCTCATTCCACCGTAGGAGAAGCAAGAATGAGGCTGGCGGCGTTGCTGCTGGCTGGGCTCCTGTCGTACGCGGCGGCGAGCTCGCCGTGCCCCTGGTCGTCGCAGGCCCTGGCCGACCTGGAGAGCTCCTGCACCTGCGACTACAACCTGGCGCGCGAGCTTTCGGTGCAGTGCGACGCCGTGGACTTCGGCCAGCTGCTGCAGGCGCTGCGCCGCTTCGCCCCGGCGCAGGCGCGCGTCGACCTCCTCTACGTGAACAACAGCACGATCGGCGCGCTGCGCAACGGCACCTTCGCCGGCTTCCGCATCGCCAACCTCCAGCTGAGCGGCTGCAAGCTGCGCACCGTCGAGCCCGAGGCGCTCGCCGGACAAGAGTCGAGCTTGCGAAGCCTCAATCTCCGGGATAACGAGCTCCAGGAGATACCGAGGCAGACCCTGGCAGGGTTGAAGAACCTGACGGTGCTGGACCTCACGAGGAATAAGATCGCGAAGGTGCCGGAGCACGCGTTCGCCGGGCATCGACTGGTCACGCTGAAATTGGCGGGCAACAATGAATTGTTGCTGGAGGCGGCGAGCTTCCGCGGCCTCGAGGCGACGCTGAAGAATCTGAACCTCATGGGGACCAGGCAGAAGAAGCTGCCGGAGGCACTGAGGGGCCTGGGGGCTCTGGCCTTCCTCGACCTGTCGCAGAACAGCATCCGGGAGCTGGGAGGATCCACTGGCTTCCAGGGGCTCAGCTCACTGACGGGATTGAATCTCGAGAGGAATCTGATACAGGCGATAGGGCCGGACGCGTTCTCCGGCGTCAGCAGCACTCTCACCTCGCTGAGCTTGCTCAACAATCTGATCCCCGAGTTTCCCACCAGCGCCATCGCCAGCCTGCGCGAATTGAAGGTACGTACGTAATACATACGAGCAGGTTGACGCTTTACACTCTTTATACTCTCGTTGCGTAAGGAAATTTCTTTTTAACGAATCGGGGACTCTTTGTTATGGCGCGCGCGCGCGCGCGTCTAGTTGGACGGCGTTGCGTGACTCTTTCCTTTGCCTCGGACTTATCTCAGTCAAGGACACGATTTTTTTCGTAATTTTCCAATCAACGCGTTCTGGAACGTGAGCACTGCACTCGACCTGCGCGAAGTCGTTTTGTTTTGCCTTCCCTGTTCGAACGGACCTTTCTTTTCTGCGATCGAAATTATAACTTTGTTTATTAAATTGTATAAATTATTTATTTATTTTTTTCAATTTTCTGTTGGGGGGTTTATACCTAAAAATTTTTTTTTGGAAAATAATTTGAAAATGAAAAATTATAATAAAATTTATATTTTCTA
>JAWWEN010032317.1:0-15085 GCA_035582955.1 Sycophila texana | reverse complement strand
TTTGGTTGAAACAAGTAAATATTAATTAAAGCAAGTAATGGTTAATTGTGATTAGTAAACTTTTTTCTCAGTGTACGAAAAGTAGGAGCTGCCCGGTTTTGCGGCGAAAAGTGAGAGCTCCGAAATTCCGGACGAAGATTGGTAGCTCTTTGCAGTTTCCGGCAAAAATTAAGATCTATACCCGGTTTTTGCGACGAAAACTAGGAGCTACAGAATTTTCCAACGAAAAGTAAGACTCTCCTGTTCGCCGGACGAAAAGTGAGAGCTACTCGGCTTTTGCAACGAAATTTAAGAGCTTTTTCAATTTTACAATAGAAAAATGAAAAATAAATTGTTGATTTTAAAAGTTAATATTATTTTATTTTTTTGTTTGCTTGTTTTTACATTTGTATCACTAAATTAAGATTAAAATTAATTATTCATTTTGGATTAATATTTTATTTTCATTCCTCGCTCAAGAAATTTTATAATAATATACATAATTAAAAAAACTGAGTGTCTCATTTTACCGTTTATTTTTACAAGTCGTTACGTTTCGGTGCGAATCTCACGCTAGTCTTAGTCTTCCACGCAGATTTTCTTCTATAAATTGTAAGTACTGCTTTTCGCCGCAAAACCATGGCGGCTTTTAAAAGTCCTACTTTTCGCCGTAAATTTTTTCAGATACTATGTTTCGTTTGAAAAAAATCGACAGCTTCTACTTTTCGTAGGGGGCGTCGATATATACATATCCGCGGAGACGGCGGATTAAAGCCATCCCCTGCGAGTCGTTTCTTTGCCCCTTTATATTGCCGCCGTGGCGGGCAACCTTTTATTTAGCTTCCGACGCGAGTTGTTATATACTTGTCCTTTCGACGGGGATAGCACACGGGGGTGGTAACCTTGGGTAGTCGGGGCTATTTCTGGACGGAGAATTCATCTTTTGGGATTGTATGGCGCGCGGTGTAATCGCGAGCGACTCCCGGCGACGACTTCGTCGAGGGAATAAAATTAACGGTTATATGGACAATTTCGTGATAAATGAGCGTTACCTTTTAAAAATAGAGCAGCGACGGTAAGGGCAGAGGGAATAAATAGACCTGGTCATTAATTTTTCACGTCATTAATTTTTAAACTGTTTTTGGGGAAATGGCCAATCAATTATCTTCTTACTATTAACGCTAACATTAAGTGTTCGTAAAAAATTAATTTACCGTAGATTTTCTGTAAATAATAGGCGGTAAAGAGATAGACTTGAATTACTTTCTGAAAATGTTTTATTAAATTAAATGAAAGGTCGAATTCTCCTGAAAACTAATCACCATCTTTTTCACTGCGACGAAAAAAAAAATGCATTTTTACTTGTTCCTTAAAATGTGAGTCGGAAAGCACTACATCGTTTCCTCCATTCGACATACGAACACATCGGTGACCCGCACATGGCATCGTACAAATTTAAATACACACATTCCGCTTCACGCGCAGGCAAAAAAATCATTTGTACACATTAAGCTGACGGACGCGTGCGTGAGTGCCGTGTCCGCTCGCAGGAAGGACGTAAATTACGCGCAATTAAGAATCGGAACGTATCGTTATCGGCCCATAATTTATACGTCGTTGAGAATCGGCAGTTTGGTACGTAGATCAGGCGGGCGGAGTATAGCCAACGGGTCGCGCCTGGCGGATGCCGGGGTGTCCCAGCGGCTTCGGCGATTCGCGCGCGGACGATAATTGAGGAGCATAGGGGCCGCACATGCGACGCCTAATTGTGCTGCTGTGTGTGCCCGTTTTGTCGTGCGCGCCTTGAATTGCGCGCGGACCTACTCCTGCACTCTGGGAGTGCGGCTGCACTCGGAGGGCGCATTGACTCGTGGCAGTCGTGGCCGAGGGCATGCCGGGTAGTTTCTGTTGCACTAATAAAGAGAGTACCGGAGATCCGGGTCATGCACCGAAAAAAATAATACACTGTAATAAACTATCCTGCTTAGAAAAGTGGCCACAGATTGTCATGTAATGGACAAATTACCATCCTGTATTGTAAAGTTTACTAGAATTATTGGAAACTTTAACATAATTCTAGTAAAATGTATAATATTTTCTAATCAAATTTTATATTTAATTATATTTTATTAGAAAATATTATACCTTTTAGTAGAATTATGTTAAAGTTTCCAATAATTCTATATAGTAAACTTTACAATACAGGATGGTAATTTTTCCATTACATGACAATCTGTGGCCACTTTTTTAGACAGGATAGTAATTTTTACTAGAATTTTTTCTCAGTGTAGGGGAAAGTTTATAGTATCTTTTGTAAGACGGGGACAGACTATTGTCGAACCAAGAAAATTACTGTAAATTTTGGAAAAATTACAATTTTTATAGTAAAATTTGCCACAATTATACAGCAATTACACTTTTTATATTTGCTACAATTATATAGCAATTAAAATTTTTATAGTAAAATTTGTGACGATTATATAGCAATTACAATTTTTATAGTAAAATTTGTTACGTCTATATAGCAAATTTTACTATAAAAATTCTAATTTTTTCAAAATTGATAGTAATTGTTTTGGCCTGCCAAGTCTGTCCCCATCTTACAAAATTCATTGTAAACCTTCCCCTATTTTTATTTTCAGTGCGGTTTTCTCTCAAACTTTGTAGAATGTTTCTTTGATCGAAAGTATTGAATTAACGCGTGTCTCCGGATTTTATCTAATGGAGTCATTTTTTAAACATCTGGGAGAAATGTGAATTTACAAAAATTATATAATTTGGATTTTAATTTTCTATACGGGTTACAAGGATTGTAACGATTAGCTGAACTATCAAAAGTACATTCTTTTTTTAAAGGGTACTTTTTTCTACGCTCTGTCTCTTGGGTGTTTCGAGGAAATTGGAGAAAATAGGTGCGCGCGTGCGAGCTCGAGCTCGTGCACATTTTAGGTGTGCGTCTTATCGTGGGTACGTCGTTTTAGTTTGACACGGGAAAGCTCGCTTTAGGGTGGGGAAGGGAAAAAGAAAGAGGAAGGAAAGGAATTTTTCGACCGATTTATTAGATTCTTTCTTTTTGCTGACGCTTGCCTTTCTTTAAAGGGGATGCGATAACTTTTTTTCATCATTCGATTATGTATTGTTCCTTTGGAAGAGACTGCGAAGAAAAAATGGTCTAGACTTTGAGATATACGCTTGGTTGAGAAACTCCAGCCAGACTTTGAAAGTAAACGGTACCTTCATTCCTAAAATTTCATTTTGCTGCTGCCCTTCGAAATGAAAATCTTACGTTCGTTTATTAAAAAAAGTATTGTAAAAACTAAATTCTTGTGTTAAAAATATATCTCCTTTTCAATGAGGAAAAGTAAGATTTTTGTTAAAAATTCATATGATGTAATAAACTTTGCCTTTTTTGTTAAAAAAGGAAATAAGAAATAGAGATAGAAGAATATTTCCATTGAGTTAAATTACGCAGTACAAGCTTATTTAACTTTTTGAGTCACTTTATAGCTGAACCTTCGATTTTTCATTTGCAAGTAAAAGTATATAAATTGAAGTTTTTTTTGCTAACCGCTGAAAGTAGTAAACCCAAATATCAATAATTTATTTTTTTATTAATGGTTTGCAATATTTAGGAGAAGGCGCATAAATAAACTTACACATAAATAATATGAATTAATAAAAATAAAATATTAAATTATTATGAAGAATATTCGCAATAACTACATTCTACACTGTTCATAAATTTAATTTGATCTATTCAATAAAATAAATAATGGACAATTGTATATTTAGAGTTAGTATAAAGCCCAATATTTACCTAGAATTTGCACTAATTAACTACTCAAACTAAAATTTAATTAAATAAACAAACATTGAATTATTTATTAGTTTACCGCTGCTATTTATTTTAAGATGAATGTGTGTATGTGCGTAAAGGGCTGCTGTTCCAAAGACAATAAAACATTTGTATTGCTAAGAAGTTTCATCTCGAAAATTACATCATAAAATGTCACTGAAATGAGGCATGACGCGATTTCAATATTTTATCGTCCATTTGTTCCATTTATGAAGTAGAGTGTTGACATCATATATCAACATTAATTTCTTTTTTAAACACACTAAATAAATTATTCCTCTTTTTTTTTATCATAAACCAAATTAGAAAATCAGCAAAACATAATTATTCCGCCTAAGTATTATCACTTATAAAAAATCATCCTTTCTTTTATCCAAGCCTTTTATTTTTTCACAGTTAATATTGCACTAACTTAGAAGTGAATATTTTCTCCTCTTATTTTAGTAAATACTGACTATTAAACAGTGACATACTTTTGATTTTTGCAACTTGCACATTATATACATTGATTTTCAGTAATTTTTCATTGTTTTGAATGTAGAGTGTAGAATAATTAAATAAATGTAGCAGATACTACTAATAATTTTGTGGAATTCTATTTACAAAATTATTTTATTTCGATTTAACTAAATATTTAGTTAAAAAAGATCAATCAACTTAATTATTTGGTCAATTTAATTAAAACTTTGGTTGATTAAACTAAATGTTTGTACAAATAGATTTGTAAGAATTTTAGTAAAAGAATTATACAAAATCAGTTTTCATTGTACACACTTATTCGCAGTGAATTTCTCTTATTCGTATTTAGAGGCTTAAAAAAAGAAACAGGATATCCTTTTTAACCGACCCAAAAGCATTCCTCCACGAGCGGCAGCGAAAAATCCACATCCGCGTAACGCAATAGCTCCCGCGAGACGTCGAGCCGCGGGCCGCCGGAAATTTCTCGCAGCGACGTGCATCCCCGATGAATTTTTGCGAACGGCCGCTTCATTTCCTCCCTCCACGCGTGCAATTAACGGCCGGCCGTTCGCCGGACAGCTGATAATATCGGCGCTGGCGGCGCGGCCGTCCCTGAAGTGACGTCCGTCGGAAAGTTATAAATACGTTACCGTGCCATTATAGGCGCGCTAGTGCTCGGGCGACACGTCGATGCCGCGGCGCGTTTCGACCCCCTCTGAGCGCGACGTTACGTAAAGCCGAGCCGAGCACGGGGTAGTCTCGCGACTGCTCGGACCATAGTACTGTACTCCTCGTTATAGACGCTCCTTTGGTCGTCTGCGAGGTTCACGTGTGGCAAACTTTCGATCACAATTTTTTTTTCATTTGGTTTCTTGTAAACATTGATCGAGGCTAAATTTTAGAATAGAATAGAATAGAATAGTTGTTTATTTGTAAATAATATAAAAGAATAATATAAAAGACAGTTTTAAATTACGTGTAGAATTGAAGACTCGAACTTTCGTGGTAGAGAAGTTGGATAGGAAAGAAATAATCAAGACGAACCAAAATTGCTGTTTTGCAATTAATTTGCCGACGTTTCGACGCTTTTATTTAACGTCCTCAGATTGTGTTCAGATTGTACAATCTGATCGAGTTCGTGATGATGGAGAGTTTGAAAATTCTTGACTTGGTTTTTACCACTGACGATATAGACGAATCACGATGTGTTAAATGCAATTTATTATAAAGCCCTGATGAGGGCGTTAAATAAAAACGTCAAAACGTCGGCAAATTAATTGCAAAACAGCAATTTTGGTTCGTCTGGATCATTTATTTCCTATCCAGTTTTAAATTACAATAGTACGGTTTAGGTATAACTAACGCATGTAAAATCATTTTAAGTTACACTAAAAATAAATTGCACTATATCTCTCAGATCTTGAATATCACAGTCATTACTTAAAATTAAAAATACTAAAAAGTAAGTCAACAATTTAAAAAACATATTATTCTCGTCAAACAAGATAAAAACAACACTCGCATACACCATTCACTCTAATAAATTACATTCACTCCAATAAATAAAAATGTGTATGGGACAATACGATAATATATTAACAGCTAAATAAATAAATAAATAAATACTATAATTCTTTTTAGACTATAATTGTTCAAGTTTCTTTTTAGCTGATTGGATAATGGAAATTTTATATATGCTGATACTGTAGATTTCTTGAATATTTGATTTTCTTTATGACCTTCTTTATGTATGCTGGTATGCTATATTTAGCTGGTATACCAGTTTCACTTGTCTGCATGCTTATAAGAAAGAAGTTTTATTTTTAATGGAATTTTAGATATGCATTGATGAATTGATTAAGAAAAGAATTTTACCTTAGAAAATTATTATTTAATAAACTACTGTTTTATTTTGAATTCTCCGAATAACTGAATGCGATTTGAGATATTAGAGCGATGAGGACTGAAGGAATCGATGTATAATTTTATTCATTTTCCAGTCATGGTCAGGAGAAAATTGCAGTTAGATAGCAACTAATTAGTCAAATAAGAATTGAATTTCACTTTAATTTCACATAGTGGATATTAAATTCTCAATCTACCACTTGTTTCTCGAATTGCATCTTTTCTTACCGATTCATCTTTTGAAAAAGGTCACCATTTCACACGCGATAAAATAGATACTTACCGAAATCCACCCTTTCCGGATCGCGAAAATGTCGCTTGACTTGAGAAAAACATCCATCGACGGGTATAGAGCGAACAGCATACATATTTTATTGTTGAAAAAAATGTCATTCTCGCAAAAAAGGGGTGCATTTTGTTTATGAGCGGGGTCGTGTTGCGCTTTTCACCGAAAAAAACATTTCCGTATTTCCCGGGAGGTTATATCTGCTAAAAAATTTCCCACGATCTAATGAAAAATGCAATACTTTAGCGAGAGGAGGTAAGTGGCTGTAAAATTTCGCTGCGTCGGCCAATATATTTCATCTCTCGCGCTTAAATATTTTAAAGCGCTCGTCGCGCTTTCCTCAGTTGTCGAAATCGGGCGAGCTTTTGAGTGCTAATGAGCCAGTGCTGAGCCTTTGCACATACGAAATTTCGACGGTGCTGAGATTCCGACGTGTTGCGCGTTAAGGCTGTCATCCGACATGAAATATTCTCTTTGTCGTTGATGTAGCGCGATGAAATGCTGAATTATGACAATGTTATTCTATGTACTTACACTGAGAGAATTTTCTCGTAGAAATTACAGTGAGACTCCCTGTAATAGGCGTTTTTGCAAGCACACGAAATTATTACGAGAAAATTACTATATAACTTTTACTTGGGCTTTGAGTGGTTGTCGAAATTTTTTAATTTTTATAAGAAATGCGGGTTTTCCCAAAAAAATTTCGGAGACTTTCCCATAAGAATTTCGAAAGTTTTCCCGTAACAATGTTGCAGTTTTTCCTGAAAAAAATGTCAGAGCTTTTCTTGTAATTGTTACAAAGCCTCGTTAACCTTTGAAGATTTAAATAAAAATTAATGTGATTACTAAAGAATTTCAGAGTTTGCTTTTTTAGTGAAGATTTAAGGGTTTGTGCGTGAATGTTAGATAATTCGCTCGTTTCGTATGACGAGAGCGAAGAGTTGATTCTTTTTTTTTTCCTTTCCTCGATCTTGGAGCCTTGAAATAAAGGAGACGCGTGGGACGATTTCATCGAGGCTGACAATAGCTTTATGAAAGTAAATGTGTAAAAAATGAACGGTGATAAGAGCTTTCGATCGACGTAATTTTCAACCTCATTACTAATGCAAGGCAGTGCTGAGATTTCAGTCTTTAAATATACGTGGTCTCGTCGACCTCGGGCGTGATCTACTTTTAGCAAATTTTTCTATATTTTTGTCGATTCCCGCTTTCTTTTATCGAAATTTTTTTTATTAATCTCGATCCGTTCGCTTCCTTTATACTATAATTAAAAAATATTCTTTAAAAATGATGCAAGGACTGTAATTATTATTTTATTCTAAAAAATGATTTAAGAAGCGTAATTATTATTTTACTGAGGTCATGCAATTCTTTAAAAAATAAAAAAATAAATAAATAAATCTAATAACTAATTACGATTAGGCAAGAGTCTAATATTTTGTATAAGTATATCGTATAAGGATTAAACAGCAATAAACCTGTTAATTCCGTATAAATTCTAATAACTCCAACTTTATCTCTTTCAATTTCACGACATCGTATAAAAACTTAATGAAAGCAAACCTTTCTTTCACTTAACTCACTTGTTAATTCGATTCCCCCCCGACGCTTAATTCAGAAACTACTTAATTTCCCTCACGCTGCTTCCTTCCTCAAGGTACTTACACCCCAAACAAGAAACATCTAATGAAAAGCAATCATAGGCCACTTGTCGAATTTGTAGTCGCATCCGCGCCGCCACCGCGGATTTGTCGGGCGAATTAAGTGATCGCGACGCGATAAATATTTTCGGGGGTGGCGCTCGATCCTTAACCGGGCGGCCAATATAACGGAGGGAGGCGCCACGCCGGCGATCCGAATAATTAAGATACACGAATAACCATTACCGTTAGCTACACCTCCGGTGTGCGATCCTCTTCTCGCCTTCACCCCTCGCTCCTATCCTTCGCTTTTACGAGGCTCGGGGGGTGCCCGGGCACCGCGCCGAGGAGGTTGGGATAAATGTAAAAAAAAGGAAGAAAAAAAATAAAGAGAGTCCCCGTCGCGAAGAATCGACTGTCGGCATTTAATTTCTCCGCGGTGAGCGACGCGCTGGTGTATATAGGCGCCGCCTGGAATTGGGTCTGGAATACGAATGAGGCGCCCCTCCCGAGGAAGACTTTCTCGCTCCCTTCTACTTTTCGAGGACGGCCGGCGGATATATGTCGTCCCGGCTAAGCTCGTATTCCGCTTTCGTTTGCAGCCAGCGCCGGATATTGCTCGTTTTAATACGCTCGGCAACCCCCACCCTTTGCCCGGTCTGCCTATCTTCCATCCGCCCCCGCAGACGCTTTATTTATTTAGCTCTCGTTTGCGCCTTCGCCGCCGCTGGCCTGTTTCGATGTTGCGCGGAGGGGGATCTTTTCTTATTTCTCTTTTTGTCCGGAGATTTTTTTTTTATTCGCGTTCAAAGAGGAATTTTCGGCGGGCTGCGCCGGAGGAATTTTCTCGTTTCTGCGAGGCGGGAACGCTTGGAAATTGATTTGTCCTGCTGAAATATTTATGGGGAGAGCGGGGTGCAATGGAGTATTGAGTAAAGTAATTTGTTTTCGACAGAAAATTAGCTAATCGGAAAAAGGTTAATTTTACATGTAAAGTTTACCTTTTTAAACGAGTAAACTTTTTCAGTATTGGAAAGAGAATTTATGGTGGAAAGAAAAGGTATAGATGTTCATTTTCTCAAAATATTACAAATATTTATCTTCAGAATTAATGGTAGTTATGCCTTAATTTGATCTACTTATCAATTAAAATGAAAAGAATTTTAAATTTTAGTTCGCTGAGTTTTTGAAAAAATTTTTAAACCTCATTTTAGCCTTTGCCCTTTAACCCGTAATGGTCACTTGGGGTCCAGAAGACCTCAGGCAAACGACTAGCTACGTGGCGTCGAAAATGTAAAAAGGAAAAAAAAACTTTTAAAATACAAAAAAGAAGCGTTAAACTAAAATGACGTTCAGAATTTAACTCGATACATGAAGGGCAACGCAAATGGTAGCCGTTTTTCTGACTGGTGTCCAGTAGACTCCGTGTGACCATTATGATATTAGATGAAGGTGTGATCATTACGGGTTAATTGTTATTTCTCCCAGGAAACTTTTACTGTTTAAGCAATAACTTCTACGACGAGAATAAGAGTGAAAATTAAAGTTAAAAAAAAGGAGACAACAGAAAAGAAGCAAAGAATAGAAGCACTTTTCCTTTGCATTGGGGGGTAAAATAAAGCGACTATTCTATTGTAATGTGATTATGCAAAAATACGATTGTGACGTGATTCATTTTAAATCAGCGCAAACGTATCGATGTAGATTAAGTTTAATTGAATTCATTAAAGCAAATGAGAATGTTGAAAGAAAAGGCAACAAAACGTGAATGAACTTAGTAACCACTTGTTCGTGAAACTTTAATCATGTCGATAGTTCAAGTGAGGTGACATTTATTTTTTCCTTCGCTCGCAGTTTTTATTAACTTGACATAATTCTGAAACCGAAATTCCTGAAAGCATACACTTTTTTCTTACTTAAATTTAATTGTTAATTTAATTCTTAATTAAATTAACGAAATTACATCGCACTTATATCAATTTATCTTATGAAGTAAAATTATTTAACATTTATGTACAAGACAAAAATGAATTTTACGAGCAAATGCTTCAATGGGGGACTTGATGGAATACTTGAAAGGGGGAACGTATACAAAGTAATATTGCATCTGCATAGAGCTCATAAGTAGATTGATGCCGAGTACGGCAAGGCATACCTCCAGAGAAACTCGAAGCCCCTGTGCGCCCTCACATAAACCGCGAGTAAAATTTCTAAGGAGCTTGGCCATCGCAAAGAAAGCGCTCGATCACTCACAAACAGCAATCACCTTAACAGCGTCGTCCACCCCGGAAATTCATCCCCCAACAACTTCTGCCAACAAATGTGATCCTCGTACCATTCCACGCACCTGAATATTCACCCGGCAGAATTTAAGTGCGTCCGGAGTAATTGCATTTTGTGAATTAAAGATCCGGTCGGCGTACGCATGCGCAGCCACGGAGGAGATGGGGGGGGGGGTAATGTGGGCGCTAGAAGGTAGAGTTGCGGCGCTCATATACGTCGGTGCAGCGGGTTCGATCGTGGCCAAATTGAATTCGTCTCTCCGTGATCGGGAGCGATCGAGGCGGTTAACGACGTTGCTTGCGACCGAGAGGGAAGTAAATAAAGGAGTCGCTCTAGGAGTCGAGCAGCAGGAGGGAAATTTATAGCCCGGAGGAGGAATTAGGGAGGTAGAGCCAAGGTGTTGTGTGTGTGTGTGTGTGTGTGTGTGTGTGTGTGTGTGTGTGTGCGCGCGCGCGCGCGATGTATCGGCTCGGCTTCATGTTTTTCTGCAAATCGAATTTTTACGGGAGAATGGACAGACTATTTGCGACGAAGCAGAAATGGATAGAGGATTTTTCTTCTCCTCGACTTATTTTGCAAAATGCTTGGAAATTGTGGTACTTTTTTTTTTTACTTTTCGAATCTTCTGCAAAAGTTACGGGGAGTAATTCCTTTTTTTTGTTGCCTGATCAGTGGAATGAAAGACATTCGAGTGGCACTTTTATTTGAGCAAAAAATTGTATACTTTTTCGTTTTATTTAATTATCCACGATAATGAAAAAGCAGAAGAAAAAAAAAACAGTTGATATCGTAAAGAACCGGTACTTCGGCATTTGAAGAAATAAACGGTTCGAGCATCTTTTATTACTGCAATAAAATGAAAGTTTCCTCGTTACATATTTACTGCAAGGTACCGCAGAATGATTTCCGGGAATAGGCCAAAAATTATTGCTTAACGCAATCGAGTAAGAGACACTGGAGTGTAGCCCCGGACAAAGTGACTCGGAGAGAGGTGTTCGCGTGGTTGGAGGGGTATTCAAGTCGATTTGTCGCAGTATGGGTCAGGGGACCAATAATTTCTGATCGGATCCTTATTAAGCCAAGTCGCGGGAGTTAGTGAGAATGGGGCAGAAAGAGAAAGACCAAAGGAAAGAGTAAATGAGAGTGATAGACTAAGAGAGTGGGAGAAAGACAGAGCGAGAAAGAAAGCGCTTGTGCGGAGAAGTGGGAGAGTAGCGCTCTGGGAAAAAGAGCGCCGGGACAAATTTATCGAACTCCGGAGCTCGTGTGGCTTTGCGCCGTGGCATTATGTGGCCTTCCTCGTGCCAACTAGGCGAGAGCGTGTAATGGGGATGATTTCGTGAGCGCGAATTTATACACGATTATTTGGAAATTGAAGATGGGGATTAATTTTCCTTTGATCGAATGCTAAATTTATTATGTTAGTAATTTGTAAGAGACTCTCTAATTAAGGAAGAAAAAGTGTTTTATTTTTTTTTTTTTTTGACGCCAGAGTCGAAACTGATGATTGTAATCAAACTAATTTTAATTTATATTCAAAAGAGAAAGTAGATAATAGATATAAGAGAGATACCAGAACTTTGCATAGTGAATAAAGTCCTGCTTTTTGAAAATAATTATTAGGGTAAAATATAATTTGAACTCCAAAATTATGTGATTTGATGTATTACAGGTCGTACGCACATTCAATTAATGTTGTACATATTGTACTTAATTTTAATAATATATTGATACTATAATCAGGTTTCTCATAAAAAATATTTCACGAGAAAAACCAACCGTAAGAATCCTTTTTCAATATTTATCTTTTAGCTGATCTTACTGATTACTGCGGAATTTGCAGCCTTTTGTTTGATTTTTTATTCCAGAGTTGTTAAGTTGGTTTAGTAACTTCTGCAAGTGGTACCTTATTTAACGCCCATGCTGACTCAATATTTGAACATTTTTTCGAAATAAAAAGTGGACTTAAATGCGTTTTTCCTCGAAGCCGTAGGATTAATTTTTCACCGTACGACGCAATAGTATTTAAATAATATTTATAATATTTATTTATGCGGGTGTAGAATATTGATATTATAGTAAACAAATTAAGTTTATTTTTTCTACGCGAACCAGAATCACCAGAATAGTAGAAGGCGCTTAAGATCCTTCAGTACTGATATTTACAGAAAGCAAGAAAAAATACGGAAATGGACATTTATATTTTAATACTTGATGATATTTACTGATTAACCATTCGTGCGTGCGACTCTTTTTTTTTATTCTCTGACCATCGATTCAGTCCTTTCATAAAAATATTTCCTATTTTAGTTAGACGCGTATACAATTTTAAAATATCTTTTTCGGCATATGTACACTGAAAAAAATAATAGAGGAAATTTTACAATAAATTTAGTAAGATGGGGACAAACCTAAGCAGCCAAGAAAATGTTTCCAAAACTTATAGTAATTTTTTTGGGTTGCAAAGTCTGTCCCTATATCTTACAAACTTTCCCCTATTATTTTTTCAGTGTAAAATAAATAATTAAATACAATAATTCAAATGCTTTAATGATAAACATTACAAATTTTACATCACGAATGACAAACTCTTTAATTCGACCTACGATAAATAATCTGACCTTTTCATCTTTGATCTTCTAAATAAACAATTTTTTCTATCAAAGTTGAGTAATTTATTACAATTCTTTGATAATAAATAAAGCCACATATTTATCCATATCATCCATCACGTCAAATCAATCGCATTTGACTATGTTTAGTTCCTTCCTCAATTCACTTAGCGCACCGCAAGACATTCACCATCAGCGTTCATAAATTTTTTTCACGAATAAATTTCGTCATAAACTTATCGCATTCAATCAATAATAAATAGTCAGCCCCTGTCACTCGGGTAATCCACTCCAACTAAATTCAACGCGAACTAATCCTTCGCATCTCCCGTCACCGAGTGAAAGAAGGCGCATCACCGCCAGGCCCCTGCATTGAGCCCGCGCACCAACGTGGATTTCTTCAGGCATTCAATTAACGTGAAATCAAGAGAAAAAAAAAAAAGAAATAAGGAGAAGAAGTAAAAGCCGCGAGAGACTGCGGTGTCTGCCGACGGTCGATTAATCAACGCCGCGGCGGCGGCAGCCAGCATCGATTCTCACAATCGCGCGAAAACTCGCTCGCCGTCCTGCGAGTTCAATCGTCGTGTATAGCAGACGTCCGGCCGGGAGCGATCGTTAAAACTCAAAAGGATGCGCGGGGATGTCGCGCCATACATCACACGACGCCTGACGTCCGAGCGGAGCACCGCGAGGGGGCCTATAAATAGAGCGCCGAATTTTCGCCATTCATGCCGACGCTCGGACGTGGGGAGGGATATTCGTACGGATAGTGACTTCTTTTTTTTTCGGCGGTCGATTGATCGGTGGATAGAGGAGGGGGGCGGACCACTTTTTCAGTGGTCCGGATTTTTGAGGGTTGCGAAAAGTTGCGAAATTGAATCGTTCGAAGCTCTGTGTCTGCAAATTAGAGTTTCAATGCATTGGTATAGTTGCGTCTGTGTGTATAGTTGGACTTCTCGGAGGAGTACAGGATGGAATATTTTATACATCGATCGATTTCTGTTTTATTCACTTTTTACGAGCCGGATTAAATTACACGCGACGGTATATGTATTTTCATTGTCGGGGCGAAATTCTTCCGGAGGATGGGTGGTGGTGGGGGGTTTCGTGAAATGCGCTCGGGGGAAAAAGAGTTGCGGAAGGACCTTGAAGTTTCTTCCATTCCGATGCGCAGCGCCGCGAGGAAGTAGGATTTCCCCTTTTTTTTTCACGGAACTTCTGCACAATGAGTATTATTGTTTTAATGACTCGCGGAGCTTCGTAAATAAACTGCGAATGCGACTAATGCCGCTGAACATTTATTTTCATAAAATGGATTTGCTTTTTTTACTCGGTTTTTTTTTAGTATAACGTGGCTATGAAAAATAATTTTGTGTCCATCAGTGTACATTTATAATTTTGCTTGTTTTTTTTTTTTATAATTTGTTTGAAAATTGTGTGGTCACAGATTGATTTAGTATTAAACGTGAATGAATTAATTAATTTCATGCATTAAATTTAATAAATTGTCAATATTTAGTTAAGCATGTGCATTTATAATGCACACACAATTTAATTTAAACTGAAATTCATGCTTACTGTTTTAGTAAATTATATTACATTCACTGTATTACGGCTTTTTGAACAATAAAATTGAGAATTTTCAGCACGAATTGTAAATTTAATACGCGACTGCAGTAAAAATTCCGTTTACGTAATAATTAAAATGGCTTTGCAGTTAAATAAAAAATTCCGCATCGTACACAGTTTCCAATTTTAAAAGATGAAGGAACTGTTTTACATTTTCAACCTAAATCAGTTTTATGTAAACGACTTTTTATTAAGTCAATTTACTTTTACGTCCTTTCAGTCTGTAAATTTAATTGAAATATAAAAGAAAAAATTAAAAACGGCGTTAAAAAAAAAACACGTTCAAAGCAATACAAAAACCGGTGTCAATTCATTGACACGTGGCTTCCTCAAATAAAATGTATTGTTACCATTCGTTAAATTTTATTTCCTTTATTTCAATTTTTTTTCAAATAAAAATTTAATAAAACTCAATTAATAGTGAAAGAAATATATA
>JAWWEN010032286.1:29520-52214 GCA_035582955.1 Sycophila texana | reverse complement strand
GAATTAACAGCTTTTTTTTGGTTGGAAGTATTTAACAGCGCGATCGTTGATCCAACTAAATTTTTTTCTCGGTGTAGAAAATGCTATGTACATATAAATTTTTCACAGTAAAAATCGTCATATTGTAAAAATAAATAAGTGACGTTTGACTGAAATAAGTGAATAGTCACTTATTTCACGTGAAAAGTCTTCCACTTGCTGCAATAAGTGGAAGATATTTAACCTTCAGAGGACGGGAAAATTTTGGTTCAAATCGACCTCTTAATTAACCCAAAATGTATATAATTTCACCGGATTACTCGGTACAAGTTCCCAACCTGGTAGGTGGTCGATATTTCGACCACCCCCGCCCCTAAAGATTAACGTGAAATAAATGACTATTCACTTATTCTAGCGAAATTTCACTTATTCATTTTTAGAGGGTAGGTTGAGCATATCCCACTGTTCCTAGGGAGCACAGTAATTTTCCTTCTAAAAATGAATAAGTGAAATTTCAGTAGAATAAGTGAAGTCACTTATTTCACGTTAAATATCTTCCACTTATTGCAGCAAGTGGAAGATTTTTCACGTAGAATAAGTGACTATCCACTTATTTTAGTCAAATTTCACTTATTTATTTTTACAGAGTTTACTATAACATTTTCCTCCGTGCAAAATGAAACGATCTCTCTATCAAAAGAAAATCACAACAAGTAACACCCAAAAAAATGCATCACCAGGCCGAGTATTATCTACGCGACCTCGACGATTACAACGAGGTGCTCGAGGTAGCCAAGATCGCCAACACCCCAGAGGCGGCTCAGGACCTCCTGGACCTGGAGGCGATGCCACAAGGCCGGGACGCCAACAGCGCCACCCTTCTGAGCCGCGTACTGCGCTGCTACACCGGCCACGATGCCACCCTGGACGAAGTAGTGGGCCCCGGTGCACGCCAACGGGGCCTCCGAAGCCTCCTCCACGTGGCGGCGACGGAGGGTTACACGGGGGTGGCCCACCTCCTGCTGGAGTGGGGCGCCGACCCGAGCGACAGCGACGAGCTGCAACGCAGTGCCCTGCACATGGCAGCGGCGCGGGGACACCGTAACGTGGCCCTACTGCTGCTGGAGTTCGGGGCGGATGCGGGGGCGCAGCACTGCTCCGGTAAAACGGCGCTGCACTTCGCGGCCGAGGGCTGCGACGACGACGTGCTGGTCGGGACTCTGCTGGATCGGGGCCTGGATGTGGACGAGACCGACAGGATCCACAGGAATACGCCGCTTCACCTGGCCGCCTGGAACGGGAAGCTGAAGGTGGCCCGTTTATTGTTGGAGCGAGGGGCCAGCTTGAGCGCCAGGAACGCGCAGGGATGCACGCCCGTGCACTTGGGGGCCAGGATGAAGCTGATGCTCGAGCTTTTCCTGGAGCGAGGCGCTGATCTCCGGTGTAAGGATGCCAGAGGGCTCACGCCCTTGAGGTGGCTCGACGTTCACAAGATTTCGGTGAGGAACCACTGCCTTTAAAAAATTTATAATTTAATTTAAACGAATTATTTAACTATTTTGAGAGTTAATGCTATTTATTAATTTTTTTTTCATACTTTAGTATCATGGCTTTGATAAAAAAAAGTCGTGGAGGTACGTCATGGCCAGAAAGTCAGAAAAGATGACGAGTAGATCGTAGTAATTAGCAAGTTACTCTCTAAAGTTGAATGAGTGAAAAGCCACTAATTCATAGTGACTATATGCACTAATTTGAATAGTGCAAAGTGTTCCACTATGAATTAGTGGGAATCTACTATTTGAAATAGTGAATAATTATTAATTTCCACTTATACAACTGAGTAGAAAATTTTTTACAACTAGTAGAAAATCTACTATTTGAAATAGTGAATAATTATTAATTTCCACTTATACAACTAAGTAGAAAATTTTTTACAACTAGTAGAAAATCTACTATTTGAAATAGTGAATAATTATTAATTTCCACTACTACAACTATAGTAGAAATTTTTTTTACTATTTCAATTAGTGAAATTCTACTAATTAATAGTGAATTTTACTAATTGATTAGTGGAAAATCTGTTCACTAAAAAAATTAGTGGAATTTCCACTAATTCAACTTTAGAGAGTACATAATGGCTCTATAGTTTTTCACCTCCTCTCTTCTCTTGAAGGATTAAACAACAGCATTTTATTAAAAAATTATTTTAAGATTCAAGATTCTTTTCTAGTAAGCCAATAGTAAACGAGAAATTAAATATCTCAAAGTTTCATTTTATGATAATATATAAAATTAGCGTTGATCCTAAGATTTTCTTGATTAAAAAAATATATTAAATTATTGTGTTATTACAGGAAGGCAAAATGATAATCAGTCGTTTGGTAAAGGATGAGGCGCTGCTTGGTATACCCATCGACAATGAAAACTCACGTTTCATGGAGTACCAGCCCATTTGGCGGCGCATAAGAAGCGAGTGTACGCTTGAAATTATGACCATGAAGAGGACGAAATGTTACCGCAAAATGACCTGTTTCGAATTGCTTTCGCTAAGCGTTACAGAATTGGCGATGCGTATGAAGAATCGCCGATTATCGCACACGCTGGCGAATCTCTACTTCGAAAATTATTTTACTAATTACGGTCGAGAGCTTAAGATTAAAATATTGAAGGCACACGAGGCTAAGGCGCACGCGCACCGAGTCACGCATTTTGTCTACAAGTCGCTGGGCAGCCTTTTGCCTTATGCAGTCATCGCGAAAATCGGAGAAAATCTCGCGCCGCAGGATATAAAGTTCAGGTAATGCTAATTTTAGGGAAGAAATTAATTAGCAAATTAATTAGCTAATTAGCAAATTTTAGGGAAGAAATTTTCTGCTAAATGCCGCCAGAACTTTTAAAAGTATTATTATACGGAGGAGCGTTCCGTTCCTTTGCCGGGCATCAGAGTCTACGCACGTGGTAGAAAAAAAAAACCAGGAGACGTTTAAGAAATTTTATCGGGGTTGTAACAATTAAAATCTGATCAGCAGTCGATTCGCCAACAACATGTCAAAACGTATTTGAATGATTGAGTCTTCCTGCAGTATTCGTATGCTCGATTATACCAAAATTAAAATTGTAAAAAATATGCATTCATTATAAACATGTGATCGTAGTTTGTATGATTTGTACATTATATTGTAATTTATATTTATAATGTAAAGAAGTTTTGCACATTAGCTTCATTAATTTACGTTGAATATTATTTTTTTCGATATAATGTAAATTGTAAATAACTGAATTTTTGTACTGTTTTTAATAATTTTTGTATTTGAAATTTCTCAATTTTTTAAATAAATGATAAGTATAAATAAAATATGTCTATAAAGATACTTTACTACAAAACCAAGTCTTATCATTTCTTTAGGCTACTCCACGTTCAAAAAACAGAAGTGTGTACAAATTCGATTCATTATGTAATATAACGTAAAAATAACAGTCACTATCTTTCAAAATATTTATTTATGATAAACACTTCTGTTTTCTTTTCTTTTTTTTTAAACCCCATAACACCTCTTAACTATTTCACCGATCTAAACAAAATTTGTACATAAATAAATAATCGTTTTTTAATATTCTACAAACAAATTAACGCCACATAAATTTTCCACAGGTATCTACATCTACACATCAACAACAACAAAAGCGTCGATAAGATTCTCCCCATGTCAGCGGATTCACCCACATCATCAAAACAAACTCCAACAACCTCGTCATACTTTCCCAAAGCAACTGCATCGTGCAGTTCGAATCTCCGAAAACTAGCCAGCTCCCATGGGTTCTCCCCAAAAAAAGTCAACGACAGCAAAACGCAGCATCCCAGCGCGATCGGGGCTCCCGCGCCGGGTGCCCGCGGCGAGCTCAAAGAGCGATTGGGCGCCGGAGATCGTGGGTAGCCGCGAAAGACGGAAAGAGAGGGAAAAAGCTCTCCCGCGTGAGAGGCTGGCGCGGCTATTTTTGTAGGTAGCGAGAGCGGCTCGGAGATTTCGGAGAGAAGACGCGCTTCCCCCCGCGAGCGGGGCTTGGCCTTGCGGGCCGCGCAAGCCTCGGGGCGCCGCGGAGCCGTCGCGGAGGTCCGCCAGTCAGTTCTGTGTGCGCGCCGCGAGGGGCGAGCGCGAAAGGTGCCGTGTGTCCACGGGCTTTGAATTTTCGCGCGCTTTCCGCCCCCCCCCCCCACCCCCTGATACACCTGCGACGCAGGATCCGTCGGGCGCGCGAATTTACGATTCCGAGTGGAGTCCGCGCGAGAGGATACTTGAGCAGTTCGGGCTTGATTTTTGCGATCGTTATTTTCGTTGCTGACTTCGTGACGGTCGTCGGGAACGTTGAGGTTATGGATGTGATGGATGCGGTGGTGCCGGAGAAGATCGGCGAGGATGAGCCGCAGGAGGACGGGGCGGAGCGCGAAGGCTCGCCCACCGTGGAGGTCATTTACGACGAGCCCACGGTCGAAGTTAGTTACGACGATCCGGTCATTGAGGAGACCGACGACGACATCACCATGACAACCACGCGTCGGAAGACCATACGCACCAAGTACAGGATCCAAGAGGTATTGAGATCGTTTGCTTTAGCCTGGGGATTCTAATTTCATTCGCAAATTGTAATTTGCATCGAGCAGATTGATTTACCGAAGGAATCGATCGATCGATGATATTATAATTACACTTTTTGTACCGATTTGTGCAGTTGATGAATTGAGTTGATCAATTTGTCGAAGGGAACGATCGATGAAATTTTAATTTTTTACCGATTTAAATGAAAACAGACGGTGAACGCAGAAGTTCTCTGTGATAGAATGAGATTTAGTTTGGAATTCATTGGCATTTGGCTCTTTGTCAATTTAAACGAAGCAAAAAAACAATCTCTGCGATAAACTCAAAATAGTGTTTAGTTTGGAGCTTATCAGGAGTTCTACATGAAATGATGAATAATCAATTTAGGAATTGTAAGCCGGGCTTTGAATCCTTCAGTGACTGTTTATTGATTATCGATGCCACTCAGATTCTGAAGTGGATGTTAATTATTTATAAATCATTGATTTACATCATTTTTAAGTTAAATTGACAACAGAAATTTATTCTTCAGTTTCTGCAGTATTTCAATACAGCCGCTCTTGCAGTTGAAAGTTTCTATTTTTATAAGTACTTGTAGATAGCGAAGTGCTTGTAAAGCAATGAATGAAAGAATTATTTTTGTAACATCCGCTTTGTCGTTGATAGCGATGGGACCTGATTTGTGGGAAGGGTTTGAATTTGCCTTTGCAGGATAACAAAATTAATGTAACCCAATCGTTTAATGGGCAGTGTATATTAAAAATATATTTTAAGACTGATCTATTTCTGAATGTAAAATGATAAATCTACAGTATCAGTTACATCAAAAAGAGATTCACAATTCTCTCTAATATCAGTGAGTATCAAGTATTCCAATATTCCTTCAATTCAATGATATTTTTTTTTTTGAAACCGCATTATATTGTCTCAATACTACTGTACCTAAGGGTAGCGAAAGGCTGGTGAATAATGCGAATTAAAAATGAAAGATATGAAAAGCATCTCTTTGTCTTCTTTGTTGCTCCTTCGTTTGTAAAAGCAAACTGCGCATCGAGTAAAGAAACATTGCATTTCCTCGAGAAATGCACTGAAATAAACCACCACCACTATATTTATAACTTTTTGATACACCAACAATTCTCAATTAATTATAAATCATATATTTATAAAATTAGAAACGAGCACAATATACTTTGACGTAATTAAAAGCTAAGCTAACAAAAAAAACAAAAAAAAAAAAGAAAAAAATAATAATATAATTTCATTGAGCGAGAACTGAGGCACGAGGACGAATAGGGGGAAACGTGACTCTGGCTAGGTAAATCTCAGGAAATGCCGCGACAACACGTGCATGCCACGTTTTCACTACGCGCTTGCATTAGGTCGTCTGATCCTGCTTTACAGTGTACTGCGCAGGCTTTTGCAGCCGCCTAGTTTCTAAAATATTCAAAGAAAATTTAAGAAAATAATTATTAACAACAACAATTTACAAAATTTGAATTAAAAATACATTCATTTAATTTATTTAATTTAATAGAGCAGTTATATGATCCGGTAGATTATTTATTCAAACTTGAAAACAAAGATATTTATTTATTTGTTAACTGTTTTAATTGAAATTAATAAATATCCTATGGACAATTAACGATTGCTTTATTGTTCTACGAAATGAGTATTACTCCGCGCACATCTAATTTTAACCACTTTTTACATGTAACTGCTTCCCGTTCTTTTCGTGAAGCCAAAAGAAAGCAAACAATGAGCAAACAGTTCAGTCAAAAAGTCAAAATTCAACTCGCTTCGTTCCCAAATTTTTCCAGAAATAAATCTATATATATTTTGATTTAATAACGCTGATGCAATCGAACATTTTCATAAACAGAAAAGACGCGATGACATTAAAACAGAAAAGAGTAAGGGTAAATAAAATATGCACCCCGCTAATTGTACTGTGCCCTACACAGCGTTTATGTATTTTTCTGCCGGCGCCCGCGCGCATATATAAGCTGCCATCACGAAGTTTACGAGTGCGTCGATCTTTAAATCTAGCTCCGATGAAAATACATACGTAATAGCCCAGAGGAGCTTTTATTTTTAAGCTTTTTGAATCTCCGACAGAGGGGCATCTTTCTTTCTCTCTTCCTCTCTCTGTCAATCGTTAAAATAACGCTGTTCAGCGGAACACGTGTGCAGCCTGCCGATATTCGTTATTGCGATTTGACGGAAAATTTCCGAGACTTTATTCGAGCCATCAGGATAATCGATTACGTTATTTTTTTTATGCCGAGTCGAGTTTCGATGTTAATTGTTTATGTTATGTTTAGATGTTAGTTTGAGATTTCAGCTTGCATCAATGAAAATTATTTAATAATTAGTTGTGAAAGCAATATTTTTAAGTAGCAATAACTTTTAAGAAGCAAGTAATAATTTTTAAGGAACTTCGGAAATTTTGTTTTGGGGAATTTCGCTTGATTATATTTAGACTATCGATTGGGAGTATAAATTTTGTTCGTGTTCGAAAAATAAGTAGTGTGCTTCTTGATATTCTGAATACCAGTAGCTAATGAGTTTGTGACTAATGTATTTAAAAAAAAAAAAAGTATAGTTGAAAACTTTATTTTGAATCAAAGATTTTTTTATTGAACAATCCCATTATTGTATTTATCCACTGTCTTAATAAACTTTACTTTCGGAGAAGTTCAGAAAAACTTTACGCGATTTAAAGTTTAGAAAATCAAGATTGAAGAAAGGGTGTTCTTACTTATGATGCAAAATTTTTTTATTTTCAAGCATGAAAGTAATATAAAAAAGCTCTTTTGTATCGGAAAATTTTTGCACTCGACTTGTGATCCAAATATATTTGAGAAAAAGAAATATGCCCGCATTTTGCGAATCTCTTTGCCATTCTATAAACAACGGACGTTACCGAAATAGAATGCTGACAAGTGTTTTGAGAGAAAGAAGCGAGCAGATTAAGAAAAGAAGCAAGATGGAGGGAAAAGAAAATTTGTAAAATGGCAACCGCTTAAAATTAACAGATGTTATACTTTATACATCCCGTGAAAAAAATTCGGCACAGAGTTTTTGCTCAAATTGTAATTCGCACGGGAAAATCAAAAGCACTGTTGTATATTTACGTTTTCCTAAACGCACTATTTTAATATTTTGAATTTTGGAATATCATTATTAATAAACAATGATTATAAATGATTAATAAAGTGCATTATTACGGAATAGTAGAGATCATCAGGATGTCTCTTTTTAATTTTAAGCCACGATACAATTAAATTATCATGACATATAAATCGTTCATTTATTGGTGGCCGCCATTAAACGTATCGTAATGGCATTCTTAATGAAGAATTTATTCTCGATGCAGAAGTGTTATAAATAATTTTTCTCTTTTACATTTGAGTATATAAAAGTACTTAATATACTATTTTTAAATAAAATATAACGTTAGGCGCCGTGTGCGATATTATGATTCGACAAAAATAACCGAAAAATCATTATTATTTTCCATCAAGACACTTGTCTTATCAGGCTTTTAAAAATCTTCACGTTATAAAAAGCTTCAAAGAAAAAGATAAATGAAAACCAATCGTTCAACACTACAAAATAAAAATCCCGCCAAGCTCCTCTTAGCTCTCAATTCAAGCCCATTATATATCCAACCCGTAAAAAAAAAAAGAGTCACGTATTCCTTCCAATAATCCGCATCTCCGAGCTTCTACACCGGCTGTACGAGTTGGCCACGCCATTAACAAATTGTAGGAGTGGCGTTGCATCGCGAGGTGCGATAATCGTTAGATGTCACGAAGAAGCGAGAAAGAGGCGTGGTGGGGAGTTCGCCGAGGGGAGTTTGCGTCACTGTCACCGACGATTTTAGAATCGGCGATCGCCTCGGAAACACTTGACATGTGCAGTTTTCCTACTAGCGGGGAGGCGCGCAGCATTGACACGTCTGGCTCAACCTGACCTGACTTTAATTAGCCGACTCGCGCGCTGCCGCACGTGAAAAACGCCCCGGCTGCTCGCTCTCTCCTTTGGGATAAAAAAAGAAGAAGAAGAAAACGTTTATTACGTGTTTAGCGTTCTCTAGAGCTTTTACTTTGGATATTCAGAAATGAATTACTTGAATTTCTGATGTTATTTGCTGTTTTGTTTTATCGCGCGACGGTTTGCAAAAAACTGAGGCAATATTTAACGTAATGTAGTTTTCATGGGATATCCGCTTAATAATCATAAAAAAATGGTTTTCGAAGTTTTTCCTGAGGGTGAATAATGGCTGATTTATGACAAGTAGATAACAATTTGTTCTACCAAAATGAAGATGGACGTTTGTTAGAAAATTATGGATAATTTGAGTAGGCGATTGATGTAAAAACTGGAAAAAATTATTTAACACCTTATTCAGGAAACTAATTGACAATCTAACAATTAAATTTAGTCAGATTTATAAAGAAAATTAATGTTATTTTATCGAACACACGCTTCAAGAAATTAATTTACATGTGTTTGTTATAATCTTCTTTATGTTTTATATACCTTTTTTCTTTCGACAAATTCAAATTATTTTGTATACCTTGGATGAGTTGGAAGAAGCTTAAAAGAAAAATTATTTTAATAAATAAAAAAAAACAAGGAAGCTGAAAATTATGTTTGAGGAAGCTTAGTGCCAATTTATCTTATAATAACGATTATTTATTAAATAGGAAAGTGGAGAATTTAAATACACAGACATTTTTTAGTAAGAAATGTCACTATTGTTAATATAACTCAAGAAGTATGTAAATTTTAATATGCAGAATTTTACGAACGAAAAAAAAGAATTAACGAATTACCAATTATTTGAACCGTGCATCCAAATCGAAATACAAAAATAAAGACTTTCTTTAAACAAAGTAAAAAATCTTCATTAAAACTCCTATGTTTTGGCCACGATTATGTCATTCTCCCTTTATTTTTTACAGCGAATTGTTTATCATGGTCTCGGTGTATACTACCGTCTGGGTGTCTCGGCGTTGGCGTCGAAGCGCACGGAGAATCTATCCCTGCACGCCTGGACGGGCTAACGAGAGGTGCGAGTGTCTTTTGTACGTCGAAAATACATCAGCGATGAATTTATGGGAAGCGAGCGATCGAATCGCGCGGTTCGCGCGAAAGCAACGGGTAGACGAGCGAGCGAGACGGAGACTTTTAAAATAGCATTGAGGTCGAACTCGGTTCTCCGTCTGGACACCGGCTATAGGAGAAGATATACTGGCCGCGGCACCAGAACTCCTGCTGGAGTTTGCTCCGATGATGAGGATCGAATTGATGACGATCTAAGGTCAAGGGCGAATCGCCCCTTTCCCTCGGGCCATCTTAATTTTGGCCATTTCTATTTTTTTTTTTAGGGGTATAGATGTTTTTATAGTGGACACGTGTTGAATCTCCCATCCTTTAAGAAATCAAAGACAAGATATTGTTTTAGTATGAAATATTTAAGGTCAGCTATGTACAACACGAAGGTGTACAGTCCTACAGTTATTTAATAAAAAAAGGAATATTACTTTTATTTACCAAATTAGAAGTTAAATTTTTTTTCCATATAATTGAATGTTAAACGTGACATTTTTAAATGTATTTTTTGAGCATTTAGCTTTTATTCTATGAGTATTAAAAATCATTTCGATAATGTTCAGAAAAAGGTAATTTCTTATTGGGGTAATTAATGACTTTATAATTGGGATAAATACAAATAATTTTATTTATTTTTTTAGTTGTTCGAATGAATCAACGTGAGGGAATATTTAAAATAAAAACTACTTCAAGCAAATACTAATATTTTAAAATCATAGTGATTATTTAATATTTACATTATTTAAGATTATGTAATTTATGTCAGAGTCTTGTGCTTATTGATTATTTGGTATCTTCTTTGATGTATTTTAAAGCCTGCATTCTATTTTAGACGGAAGTATCATCAAATAGCAAACTACCTTTCAGTAACAGATTTTAATATCCCTCATGCAAATGGAAAATTCTCGACTGTCATCAATTTTCATGAAAATAAGTACATCAACGTTGAATGTTCAGGAAAATTACTGCTTTTTTTCCTCTTTATCCTCTCTTCATATACAACGATGGCAGGATGTCGCGAAGCAATTAAGGAAGCAATTTCTCATTGATTAATGAATAAATGTCCTAAACGGCGCCAAAATTCAAAAAGCTTCGATATAAATTTTATATTTCAAAATGAAATACATTAAAAAAGTTTATATTTATCTACTATTATATTTATTTGTCCATTTAAATAATAATTTATGTGAATCGTTCAGATTATATATTTTCTAATAATTCTATAAATTCATTTGAAATATTCGTGTGTTTAAAAATAAAAATTGAGATTGCGAATCGCGTCGGATTTTATGCCAGTTACCCGATATGTCAGTTCAAAATCGATACAATTTAAAATTAAACGTTAAAAAGGAATAAATTCGAAGTTTCGAATAATAGAGGTACGGAGTCGGAAACGAAAGCGTCGGGCCAGCTGTGGGGTTTAAAATAAGGAAGCGCAAAATCGGCGGAGCTTGTCTTCACACTTGCCACTACATTAATTTTCGACGCCTCGAGCGCTGCCTCGCTAATACCTCACTTCGAACATCTGTCCGGGATGAACGACGTATTGAATTCGCTCGAATTTTCTTTAGCTTTCGAAACGGCTTTTAATTTGTTTTTCTTTTCTAAGGCTTTTTTTTCTCGTGAGATCGTTAATGTGGCGAAAAGGAGATATGGTATGACTAATATGCAGAGAAAAAGTCTGTAAGTAACAATTATTTAAGGTTGGGAATAATAAAAATAGTAAGAGATAAATATAAGTTCCAGGTACATGTAGTTTAGATACGTAGGAAATTTCTATAAATAAAAGTGAATATCAAAGAAAATGAACGCAGCGCTTGAAAAGTAAATTTGTACGAGGTAACTTTATCGATTTTTTTTGTTACTTTGGGAGGTAGATGCATATTATTATTTTCCATTCTATTTGTATATATCTTAATAAATACACTTTTGAATTAGATATAAATTAATCCACCGGGTGATGGCAGCACATACAAAGTACATTGCCATTAAAGAAGAAAAAGATATAAATTAGATATAGAAATTCATAATATTAATTTTTCAATAGATAATGATTTTACGTCTATTAAATTAATAGTATCAGAATCCGGATTTTCATTTATGTCGAGTCAAATAAATATACACAGCATAGCGAACATTCTTAAGTAAATAAATTACGACAAACAGCGGATTCAACCAGACGTAACTCGAAACGTAAATAAAAGATTTTCCATCGATTCTCTATATACTTCTGAAAAGCTCCAAAATCATTCGCCCACTGGACCCATCAACAGGCCAGTCGATACGACGCATAGAAATCCGGCGACTCCTCGGCGGAAAAAATCGTATACCCCGAGATCGCTCGCCCTCCGCGCGCGTCCAGCTCTCGAGCTCGCGGCTTTGCGTAAATCAAAAGCGTAACTGGGCTACGGCTGCGACGCCTTAGCATTGGCCTCAAATTTTCAAAGTCGCGGGTTAGGGCAGGTGTGTAAAAACGCATGGGTCATCCCGTGCGAAAGTTGCGAAAGTCTTGGCCCGACAATGCTGCCAAAAATACGTGGAGGAATGCCGACGCCCGCGCGATCCCCTCGCGGCTCTCCAACGCGACGGCGCCGGGCAAGAACCCATTGTCCACGGCGACCCGGTCGATTGGGTAAAAGAAAAATACGTCCAACTGGTCCTTTGCTCCGCTGACGTCACGAAGAGCTCACCGGATGGTCAATCCGGTCGCGCGGGTAGCTGGTTCCGGATCCACGTATAGAAGCGAGCGAGTTGTTTTTGCTGGGGCAAAGTTAGTGATGGAGTTGTAGGGTGGAACTTGTTGGAATTGAGTGACATTCGATCGCAAAGTTTATTTGAAGAATCTCAAAAAAAAAAGAAGAAAAAGATTGAAAAAAAAAAGTAATTTAATTCAATTTATTATAATACGTATAACTAACGAACTACGTTAATTAACGAACTCATTTAACTATTCGCATTTTCGTAGTTAATTTCACACTTTCGGATTTAAGCGGAAAGGTTTTGATAGCAGAAGATGGAATGAACTTTAGATGGTATTTATAGTTTTACCAAGTTTAAGAATACACTCGCAATTTCATAATGGAACATAATGTTAAGTTTAGAGTGTAGGATTTCGGTAGGACTTGTTTTGTAATGGAAATTGCGTTTGATGCCATTTTTCAAGGGATCAATAGTCTCGTAAAAGTGTTCGATACCAATCAATAAGACGAATGTACAGCATTTAGTTTAGTTGTGCTCTTTGAATTTTTTCGTAAATTATGCGTCAAATTTAGACTTTTGCCAAGACTCTTCACAACATCAAGACGAATTCATCTACTTAATTATCCGGGCGTTTGGCATCCGAACTGAATAGTTGAATGCGAATCATCATAGTCAAAAAACAAATGTTGGGTCTAACTATGGACGCAGCAGCTATAAGTTGAATTGCACTTCGATGGTTCCATTAACTTGATAATTTCTCAGTTTTTAAAAGCAATGTCAGACAGATAAATGGGATGCAATATAATCTAACAAACAAGCATAAACAAGTTATTTAAAATAAATGGGCGAATTGCAAATTAAATTTTTTAAAGCTTTTAATCTATTCTTAAATTTTTTTACATTAAAAATTTATCAGGATTTAAATGTACAGGCGAAATTCTGTATAAATTGAAGTATTTCTATTATTTATTTAGTCATTATTATTACCTTGATATTATCATGAATATTACATTGATATTCACACTAATCATATGATCCCGAGCACTTTCTCAAGTTTTTACGTATGTGGGATACCTTCTAGGAAATTAGACAAACGCTTAATAAATATTCTGCTTGGTTATTATTAAATTTTACAGAAATATTTGCTTTTACAGAAAGCTTGAATATTTATGACTTGTCGCGGTAATTCTGTTCGTGTGTCGACGACACAAATTTTACTGAACTGGAAATATTTGAAAGTCACGTGAGTAAGTACTTACCTAACGCTCATTTGACGGGAGTAAAATATACCGTGTTAAAACGCGCTCGCGTCGTTTTATAATTTTTGCAGGGACGTCTAAAGTTTCAAGTTCAGTGTCGCACTAATGATCCTTGAGACGAAACGGTGATAAATTTTGCAGTTGTCTGTCCTTTAGACGCGAATCAAATTTTATTTTACAATACTAATCACGTAAGTTAGTTTATTAAAAAAAAAAATAATACGAAATCAAAGTCTAGTCTTATGATGAAATGCTGTTTTCAATGGTATCAATTGTGTGGATTATCCTTTGCATGAGACATTTCTCAATGAATTATATTAATAGATAATATGATAGTTTGACAAAGAAAAATAAATTTACGTCGGTTCAGATTAGTACTTAATATTTACTTCGAAAGGACAAAAAATTCTTTATCAAATTAAATTTAATCTTCATAAAGGAAATTATAAAAATTGCAAGAAAATTATTGTAAATCGTTCAATATTGGCTAAAACAATTAATTTTTTTTAGCTACCATTCAGCTAGAAGATATAACTCGAAAATTAATTTTCGAGTTATGGATTATTCTCACAATTTATAATCACATAATATAATTTTATTTATGACAAAAAGTAGATTTATTTATTGTCATAAACAAGCCAATTAAATGTCATAACCATTAACGCAATATATCCTGCCCACTTTAAACGATTTCATTTTTACCAAGGCTATTAAACTCCAAAAAATTAGTTCTTTTTGTACAAATTTTCATAGTAATAAATTACTGGAATTTTTTATTCAAGCATTGCACAGCAACTGTAACCGCGTAAAATTCGACCTGATCAAAAGGTACGAACCTAATTAGTCCCGAAAAATATAGATTCTACCTGTAGCAAAATAAAATAAAAAAAAAAAAAAAAACATACAAACCGTAACACCGATTCAACGCTCGAAATACGACTAATTTATAGCCTGGGCAGTGCATCACGCGGCGCCGGACGGGGCCCCGCGGCGAAAATATCCTCCATCCGTGATTTAGGAACAAAGCAGATTTCGGGGGAAGGGGATATCAAGTCCAATTATTTGCAGCAGCCATTCCGACTTACTTCGACCATGAAATGCTGTCGACGACTTCTATTCCCTGGCACCGGACGTCGCGCGATCTGACCGACGCGCTCGTCGAACTTCCCCTTTACTTTTCAGCCTGTCGCCCGACGACGACTGGCAAGGATAACGGCTCCGAGGCAATGGCATTATATTTAACGCCCGATTTTTTTTTTCACGGTAAATTTAAATGCTCTCGATGAATGCGTATTTGGAAGATTTGCCAAAAATTGATCTGGTTTGCTTTTAAAATCGAAGACGAGACGTTGAAGATGCCGGAGGGTCGCAATAAAAATCGTGCGTTAATAAAAATTGGAATTGATTTCCGTGCGGTGCCTCGGATTGATTTACGTTGATTGTCCATATTCGAGAAATAGCATTACATTTAAAGCCAAATTTTTTAGATTCTGGATGCTCTCGATGAATGCGTATTTGGAAGATTTGCCAAAAATTGATCTGATTTGCTTTTAAAATCGAAGACGAGACTTTGAAGATGCCGGAGGGTCGCAATAAAAATCGTGCGTTAATAAAAATTGGAATTGATTTCCGTGCGGTGCCTCGGATTGATTTACGTTGATTGTCCATATTCGAGAAATAGCATTACATTTAAAGCCAAATTTTTTAGATTCTGGATGCTCTCGATGAATGCGTATTTGGAAGATTTGCCAAAAATTGATCTGATTTGCTTTTAAAATCGAAGACGAGACTTTGATGATGCCGGAGGGTCGCAGCCTCGTGCGTTAATAAAAATCGAAATTGATTTCCGTGCGGTGCCTCGGATGCGGCTTGATTTACGTTGATTGTCCATACTCGCGTGTTGATTGTGTCGTGCATTCGGGCGTCTGAGTTTTTAAAATACATTTTGCAGGAAGTGCAAGGTAAACACGATAAAATAGCCCGCTGTCCAATTGGGTTATGAAAGTCGTAAAGATACATTGTTTATTGTGACTAGTCCGGGCGAAACGTGTCTTTTTCGCATCTTCTAATTCTGACGTTCAGTGCAGAGTTGGGCGCATGTACCAAAAATATTGCTACTGTTACCGGCTGTGAGATTTGCAAGGAAAAAAAAAACTGGATTCGTTTGTAGTCTCATTGCGATGATGAGTTATTATGAAGAGACACTTTCTTCTTTTTGTTATGAAATTTTATGTGCTAGAATGAGACTACTTTTATTAGAATATTATAAAAACTGTAATGATTATTTTATTAATTTATATTTAAATAAATATAAAGCTCTTCGACAATACAAATTAAAGCATTGTATTCACGTTAAAAAAACGTTCACGTCAAACGTAAATTTTATTATTTTTTTGAAAGTTTTTTAAATTAATTGATTTAAGGAGAGACGATATTTACTTTGGAATACTATAATAAATGTAATAACCAATGATTTACGCGTTAATATTACGTTTTACAATAATTCAGTGCTTGAAATCAATGAAGTAAGAGATGAATAGTTAGCACGCGTATATTTATAGGATAATAGTCTACACGAAATCGAAGCGTTCGTAATACCCAATATTTTTGTTATTCTTGCAGGTGGGTACCTATAAACAGAATGAAACGACGTGACGGTAGAAGTGCCTATACATAAGCGCACGCGAGTCACCGCATCAATCACCCGAACGTGTATGATGACGATGAAAGAGTTGAGCTTCCAAAAACGCCACCGGTCGAACTCTCACGATGCGACGAAAGGGTGAAAGAAAAAACTCAATTCGAGTGAACACTTCGATATTGGCTCTATTTCAATCGCTTTTAGTGATTGCCACTTTATGACAATACTAACATTTTTTCCCGATATTCTTTGAAGCATTCATACCGTTTCTTTTTAAATTTGTATACGTTTATATCGTTGCTTTGGTCAGTTTCCTTATGGATACACATTTGGGATATTAGTTAGGTTTGTTCAAACTGCAAATTATTTGTTTATGTTTTTTTGATAAGGGGGAATAGGATATTCCTCGAGAAGTGAACATTATTTTCGTGAAAATTCTATGCATATAAATTGTCTCTTCTTCATTGGGTATGGGCAAGGATGACTTCTTGCAATTTATTTAATTCTACTCCCAAGAGTCTTCCAGGAACGTTTCAATCGGCACGTAGTAGAGTAAAATCCGACGTCAATGTCAAAACAACTCTGAAGCAATAGTCACCGATATCTTAGCTTAAATGCATTGTATCTCATCCGGAATGGACTCAGAATAGTATTATATCAATATGAGCACGGATAATCTTAAAATGCACCCAGTGATAGTTGATTTAACTGCATTTCTAAATAATAATGTCGTTCAAAAAAATCCTATTCTATAAACATTTTAATTTTCGTTAGTTTGTCAATTAGTAGCATAGAATTACACTTATTTAGCGATTTTAGTGGGTGTGCAAAGTTTTACAGTATAATTAAAACCTCTAAGTGTCTAATTACATCTTTACCACATCAAAACAGCCACATCTCCGCATCACCGATTTGGATGGACTTTTGGATTTAACACCATAGGCTTTTATTTAACAGATATAACTAGAAAGATATGCGCAATGAATCGTATGCGAATACAAAATCGTATATATCTGCAATGTTAACAAAACGAGCTATATTTGCTAAATAAAAGCCTATGGGATTAAACTAATGGTGGTTTCTTTCATTATTCGGTACTAAAAAACAATATCCAAATTTTCGAGGCGTGACGCACTCCTGGTTCGTGAAATTTTCACTGAATGACATTTACATAATAAAACGTAGACACTTGCCGCATCAAAATAATTCTAGTGAAACCTACGCCTCGGTACGATCATTTTTCAAATACCTCCGCTCTCGAGGCACTTACACAACCCCCCCGCCACCCCTAAAGAAAGGAAGACAAATAGACGACCTTAGTCAAAGGCGCGCAAATATTCTTAGAGCTACGTGCAGCGAGAAAATCGACGCGAGTAATACACGACGACTACGAGTAAGTCGTCGATTCTCTCGTTCCGCGTCGAAAATCACGCTCCCCCCGAAATAAACCGAGAACTTCGGATATTCGTCCGCGGTGCGACGCGTCAGGGCGCCGCAGGTCGTCGTGTCAGGAGGCAGACCGCCGTCGTCGTCACGGCGCGCGGACCTCCGATCGTCACTCGCTTTATTGGCGTCGAAGCGCCGCGAAGTTTTGCGCGCGCAGCGCCGCGGGCTGTCCAAAAATACGAGACGCCGAATATCCTCGCGCTCGCTCGCGAGTTATATAAAACGCGAGAAAGAGAGAGGGAGGGAAAAGCTTCGCACGCGCGAGCCGCGACGGGCGAGTAAACGGTTTGCGTCACGCCCACCTCCGTTTCCGGTGACGCTGCGCCTGCGATTTGCGGAACGAACGTTGAGTGGTATCCCGCGCGGATCCATCAAGGATCTTTAAAGATAGAATGAGCGAAATGGATTTTCTCCTCTTTTCTTTTCTTTTATTTTGCTTGTTCGTTCGGGGATTCGGCGGATGAATGTGCGACGCGTGTCAGGGGAGTTGGCGATGGGGGTTGACGAGTGGGACTTGACTGGGATTAGTGTATATGATTATTTTTTTATGTTTTTGTTTGTTGTATAATTTTTGTTGTAAATACTATTTGCAATGTATTACTATAATGAGACATTATATCTAGACGATTGGGTGGCATGATGGAGTTGTTTAGGAATTTTGACTGTGTTTATCCGTTCATTTTTGTGATACGATGTTTATTTATTGACTTTACTATTTTTTTTTTTATTTAATTTAAGAATACATAGTAGGTGACAAATGTAGCACTTTTTCTATCATGAAACGATGGATCTAAAAGCGAAGCCAATCTAATTCTTAAATTGTTTGGTTACGTCTTGATCACGTGATCAGTAGTTTGTATCAATCTATGATGCGCCCGCACATTTTGGTACGGCAATTGAGAGCATTTGATAATAAAGAATAGTATTTATATTTTTAAAGTAACTGGATGATTCTCTTGCAGGAAATGTTACTTAACATTTTTTTCTATAAATTTATATTAATTGTAATAAAATTTTTAGGATTTGTTATAGTGTGAGTAAAACTAGTTATGTCACTATTACTTTTATCGCAAGTATTCTTCCTTTTATGATTTTCTTCTTTCCTGGTAGAAATTTGACCAGTCATAGCCGGTCACTGGCCAGTTTTATTGAAAACTGGCAAATTTACATATATGCCAGGGTTATAGGATTTTTAATGGAGTTTTTACATTTTGGAGGAAAGAACGCAACGATAATTAGTAGAATCAATTTATTCACACACGATTAAGTAATCTAATAACAATCCTTATTTCTATAAAAAAATCGCTCTAAATTAATTTAATTGAATAATTTAATAATTTCGACAAAAAAAAAATAATAAAGAAAATTTAATTTAATTACATCTAATCAGTACACCTTTGAATTCCAGAAATATGAAGTTAAAACTTTCTTTATTTTATGTTGATCTTTCGAGATTTTATATATTAGCATCATCAATCAAGCACATAAATTTAGTTACATTATTAATAGTCTTCAAATGCAGTCAATTAAGGCCACCCTCATCTACCGATGTATATATCAGCTGCGTGTTTACTTACAATTTAACGCCAACTTGGAAGATATCATAATTAACCTGGATTTCCAGTCAGCCGATGCTCTCCTTCTAACAATTTCCTGTCACTTCGTTTATTAATAATTATTTTTTATCAATTTTTTTCTTCAGTCTGCTCTGTTTTCAATAATTATGTATTATTATTCCAACTAACGTACATCTTTTTAAAATCTTTTGTCAGCTACCAATACTTCCGCAAATAAAATACAGCATGATCGAGCGTAAATAAAAATATCGCATAGATCTGAAAACGTGAAGGATAGCTAGGAAAAGTCGTTAATTCACATTAAAATAAATGTCAGTATTCACATTTTAAAATTCAGACCACAGATACTCTATCAAAACGACACGTGTCAAATAATTTCTAAAATTCATTCGCACATCACAATGAAAGCTTCCTTTTATACCCCAAGCGTCTCGATAATTCGTCGCCTTCTATTCCGAGAGTCCACGGAGGATTAGAAAGAAAAAAAATAGCGAACCCCCGTGCACCTGCGGAACACAAAACCAGCGAGAATATCCACCGAAACGATTGCGCAACGGGTGCAATGAATCAGAGAGGCACGGGCAATTGGGCCAGCGCGCGCGGTAATTGGGTCATTGACCCGCGCTCCGGAAGACTCTGGGCGCACAAGGAGCTTCTTGTTCGCCAGGCTTTCGGGCACCGCCCGGCAAATGGTCCATGCCGCGGGATTGTCTTGCATCTTTTCGCGCGCCACCGGTGATCGATCGCGCCTGACTTAGTATTATTAGCGTTTCCGCGTGGGCCGAAGTGGGTGGACGCATCCGCAATGCAGCCGAGCTCGATGGAAAATCAGATATTCAAGATTGACGGTTTTTAGCTTCTTTTGTGGATTATTTTTTTGATGAATTTTATGTTGGATACGGATAAAAGTTTTTAATTGATAATTTTGGAATTTGTTTTATTTTTTTTTAAATAGTCATTGATTTCTATATCATGTTGTATGTACACTTATTTATGGGTAAAATCACTTATTTAATGTATATCAAGAAAGAGGCGTTAGCAATATATTGTTATATATTTATACGTTTATGATCATAATAAACAGAGTCTCTTTCCTTTTTATAAATAAATAGTTGTGTTGATTATAACAATACATATTATTGTAAAGAGTATATTGGGTAAAAGTAGTAAATATGTTTAAAAAAAATGATTTAATTTTTGAAAAAATAATTATAATTGTTTTTTTGACTAAAATTTCTTTCTGACTCCACACACGCTTGCTTTTTTTTCATTTTTTCATTTTTACAATCATTTCTAATTTTTAATTATTAATTTTTAGTATCGGATTAGTCTTAGTTTATAAGCAATCTTGATGTTAAAAATTTTTTATATAAAGACTTCTAATTCGTCAAATTGTTATTAAATAAATAAACATTTTTTGTATACAAAGTGACAAAAACGAGATTCTCAAATAAAAGAAAAAACTTAAATTAAAAAAAACAATTCGAAATCATCGGTATTCTTAATGACTATATAGTATCGTATTGTAAAATCGTTCCTACTGACATAATATGTCTTTAATGTTCAGAATATGACCTAATTATAATTCTTAATTATTTTACTTTTTTTAATATATCTTATCGAACACTAAAGATCCGAAAATAGATGATATCTTACGAATTCTTTTCACGTTACAAATCGGTCAGTTTTTTTTAGAATGTCAATACGTACCATGAGTATTATTATAATAAATCTAAGTGATCGAAAAAGGTGATGCAAGTCCGATAATAGCGATATGGGACGTCTATTCTAGTTGAAATCCATATCCTCGTATAAATTCATATACTTATACCGTGAACTATTTTCACCTATCAAACAATAACAAACACATAAAAACACCCAAATTATTCACCCTAATAATAATACTAATTATAATAATAATAAGAATAATAATAAAATCACATTAAAACAAAATAAAAGCAGATCCCTCACTTATTTCGATGTAACTGGCTCGGAAATACAATTAGCTTTAATAAAGTCGAGGGTAGCCGCCTCGGTTTCGCTCTAAATTTCCGGCCAAAGAGTTAGCCCGGTAAATCTCGCGTCTTCGCCGTGGTTTTACATCGTCGTCCAGTGGCGCGTACACGGCACGGGCCGGGCTGATTCACTTCTGGTCAAATCGGCGTCTCAATTAGCGCGGCGTATACACGTGCCCGACCGGCGAAAATAGCCGACGACGATTTACACACGACTTTACCTTTTAGCGAGCGGCCCTTCGGTTAGCGTTTTCTTGCCCCTTTATTTCTGATTGGTCTGGACGAGCACGCCGGACTCTGGCGCCGCTGGCTATTTGAGAATCCCGCAATCGTTTAATTGCTGCTGTTTTGATGCGGTAACTTTTTTTTTATATTTATTTATTTGAGTATCCAAAAGAACGAATTTTTCGAAATTTGGGGAATCGGTGTCGTGTAGAGGCAAGTTTATAAATCTGAATTTTGAGAGAAAATCGCGTTCGGCTTCCGTTTATTTACTTCTTTTATTCATAGTTTATCGAATATTGGTTGGTAATTGCCGCTGTTAAATTTATTAAAATTATAAAAAATTAGAAATAGCGCAAAAAAATTAAAATGATGCTTGTGTACGAATCTGATAATTTCAATTGAGCGTACTTCAATATTGTGTTTGGTTAAATAGAATAATATCAACAAATTTTTAAAATTTTCTAACTAGTCTGAGATTTATGTAAAATAATTTTGTTCAAAAATAAATACCGTTGTGATTTATATTCCATCTTAAAACTTAGAATGCGCCACGAATAAATACATATAAATGGGTATGAGAAAAATGAGAGCGTGAAACGCAATGAATTTTGCCAGTTTATTAAAATTTCTTTCAGAATGAAATTGTTCATTCGTATTTTGAATGTTTTCCACGTGAGTGTCGATCCTTAATATTTCGCATTTAATTTTCCATAGATTATAGGAGAAAGAATTTTACAAAAATCATGACTTTTTTTCACTTTCATTGTTGAAAATTAAGAAAATAACAAAAGATAATGAGATCAAAAAACAAACGCTTAGGGTAAAAGACATTTGAGTTACAAATTTATGAGTGCAGTTCTAATATATTAGCGACAATGTTTCCTTATATCCCCGATGATACCGATGACATTTCGGTCAGAGCGAAATTCAGTTACAAGCCGTATTTATAAATCCAGCAAGTAGCGGTCGGAGGAAACTGACTGTGGGCGCGCCAACTAACGATCGCTAATCCCTGACTTCGCGCGGCTCCGCCGCTGACAAACCGGCAAAGTTTCCCACCTCGATGAAAAGAAAGAAACTAAAACTTTCGAATTAGACCAGTGTATATTTAATACTTGACATTATTTTTTCAA
>JAWWEN010032286.1:0-29420 GCA_035582955.1 Sycophila texana | reverse complement strand
TTATGCCATTATTTTTTCAATTATGCCATTATTTTTTCAATTATGCCATTATTTTTTCAATTATTGCCATTATTTTTTCAATTATGCCATTATTTTTTCAATTATGCCATTATTTTTTCAATTATGCCATTATTTTTTCAATTATTGCCATTATTTTTGTTTAAGTGGCGAATGTAAATTATAATCTGCTAATACTGTTAAATGAAAAATTCGTGTTAATTATTTTTAATTTTGTTTAAAAAAAAAATTACATTAGGGTTTCAGATTGAAAACAAGTAGTACTGTAGGGAAAAAATGGTGTTTAAATTAAGTGAAATTCGCTATTAATTGTTTTTTATATGTTCAGTTTTATAGAATCAGTAACATTATCCTTTTGAATATTTCTGGTGTACATTCAAAAACAAGCTTGTCGAATAAAACGGCAAAGAAATTTGTAACAATGGTAATAAATTAATTTAAAAATGAGTTCAGTTATTTCAAAAGTAAATTAGTCTTAATTAATAACGTTGTTACGTCCAATCTAATCATCATATTAAGAATGTTTTGATATTTATTTTGGCTTGATTTTAGATTCATAATTTCATTAAGATTCATTCTCCCCTTATAACATAAAAAACAAACTGTAACTTTCTAAAAGAACTTGAATTAAAATAATTTTCTAAAATTTTCATATTTATTATTAAAAAGCTCTGTACATAAAATCCTTTAAAATTTGCAAGAGCATCCAGTTTTCTTAATATTTCTAGGAAAATCCAACATACTTCCATACTTCGAGCATTTAATAATTAAATTTTTGTTACGTATCCATAAATAGTAATTGTTTTGCATTATCACACTTATGCAAAATAATTTTCAGGATATAATTAGAAAATTTAATAACTAATCGATCATTTCATTGATCTACTTAAACAAACGTAGACTTCCTCGATGGTCCAAATCGAGCTATAAAATGTAGATAAGATTTTTTTTTTTACCTAAACGTCAATTTATCGTTTAACTCATCAAACCGCTTCTTTATATACTCCACGTACGTCACGCAGTCCCCGTTTCCTTTTCAAAGATTTTTTTAAAAATTAGAGGAAGAGCTTCATCGCTTCCGTTCAAATGCAGACATAAAATCACACAGCCAAGTCTAACAATAGAAACGATATATATTATACGCGAAGGGACTCTTTAAATAATACACCGGCTTTTTCTGTCCGTCAACGTTCGTCAATTGTCCAGAAAACGTGTTATTCCCCCGAGAGAGCGACAGCAGTCGGTCTACGACGGCAATGCACGGCTGCAGCAGCAGCAGCAGCAGCCGCTCTGAAGATAGTCAGCCGCCGGTTATGTATTGGCGGCAGCTGCCGGCGCCCGTATCGAAGGCTTTCCTCGCCTCCGCATTAATCCGCGTCCGCGCTGCTTCGTCGCAATTATTCATCAGCCATCGAGAGTCCGCTCTCCCGGGCCGTAGGGTTTGTTTTGACTGTGCCTTGCCGCCAGACGGATACGCGCCGCGCTCACGGCGTTAATTCCGTCGCGTTGTTACAATAAATCGGGGAGAAAGCCGCTCTCGGCTGCAGCGTTTTCTATCCGGGCGCTCCCTTGAATTTTCGAATTCGAAACTGGGATAGCTCGCGAGCTTTATGCGCTGACGCAGTTGCATTTGTTACGCGTCTGCGGATTAAACGCGCGAGAGAGTGTAGTCTGGTGGTGCGTAAGCTTCGGTGGTAATTAATTTAACGATCGATCGGATTAGATTCTTGAGGGACAGATATGCGTAAATGGCGTCGTAGTATGCATGTATAAATTATATATGAAGTAAATGTTCGGGTTGTTTCGGTTGTGTTAAGAATAGAAGGCAAAATTTCACACGTCGATGTTATGAAATTTTTTGAAACTTCCTGTCTAGATCTGAAAATGTAAAATTCACTTGGGAAATATGAATAGTGACATTTTTTATGTGAAAATTCGCTCGCATATTAAATCAGTGGACGACAATTGGCATAAAAAATGTTACTATTCACATTTCCCAAGTGTATTTTCACATTTTCAGATTTGCAGGGGGTTCGGCAATTATTTTATTCGGTAGAGTTTTGATTGGGATAATTGTATTATAAAATTTTGCGATGAACTCGACGTAATTCGGGTGTAAGAAATTGATATTTAGAATTGTTCAATGATTCAGAATTTTAAGAAATAAGTAACTTGTGGCGACCATAAATAAATTGAAGACACTTGTATATGAATTCAACGAAATTTTTTTATTGCAAAAAATCAATTATTATATATTTTCCTTTGATAAAAGTTTGAATACAAAATACAACTTTCACAGGGCAGTTTTGCAATTGCAGTGTAGAAAAAGGTAATATTAAATTTCATAAGAAAAATATCTTATATACCTCCTGATCTATGGTGATATTCTGAAATAAAAAAATGATACCAAAGTTAAAAAAAAAAAAGATAATTTTTTAATGAATGGTGTTTTTAATAAATGGAGCTTGTGAAAAAGTGTAACTGCAATATTACCGCAGAATCTGTTAATATGAATGAATCACTCACAACATTGTATCCATTTCCTCGGAATATGGACGTCTAACAAATTTTGAAAGAAAATAAGTCATTGAACTCGTGTAAAGCGAGACTAGCGAGAAAGCGATATGCGTTATTTTCTTCTGAAAAATAAGCATACGAACCATTTCGTAACTGAACGCCGTGTATTTTTAAAGCCTTTCTGCTAACATATTAAATTTTTAATTATTAGCCTACGTCGTTTTAAAATCTGCAAATATACTCTCCAAATGCCATCCAGTGAAAATTTCACTAATTTCAAAACAGTTGCGCGCTTATATCCCTAAAAATAAGTGAAAATTAATTGTGCTACTCACAAGTGTGCGACTGTTATGAAATTCGTAACATTGCCACTATAAGACATTCAAAGAGTATTTTACAGTTTAAAAGTCTCTATTTAAATAAAAAAATCACCCCTTTAGTTTTAAATTAATATGATATCAATTTTTTTAAAAGAATACATATATATGTAACGTATAAAAAATTGAAAAAAAAAATTCAGTGACACATAAACGTCTCGCGTACCGTCATTTCAGTAGATACTCCCCGTGCAGATCGGACGGCTGCATTTTTGCATTGACAGAGGGTTTTTAATACACTAGCCGTTAGGCGATAATTCGTAGAGAAAAGTCAATTAAGAGAGTCGCGGGTATTTTTCTCCTGTCGAGTCGAAGTTAATGGACTCGCGCGAGTTCAAAGCGAGAAAAAAGACCAGAAGACAAGAGAAACAGAGAGAGAAAGAAAGAGAGTGAGAGAGGAGAAAGTGACGGCTTTTTAAAAATAAATTCGGACTCGCGAGCAGAAGCGCCGGAGACGAAGAAGCGGTTCGTCGGAAAATTTCGAGGAGCGCTCTTTTCTCCTTCTGTTTGGCATCCGGTTAATTGCTCGAAAATGGCGAGAATACGTTGACTCGGGTCGATGATGCCTTCACGGTGCGATCGACGTTCGGAGCGATTATTTTAGTGATTTATTTTTTTATACCTCGTTTCGTTTAATTAAAGACTCGTCTGGAGGGGAGAATATTTTGGAAAATTTATTTTAAAATCGGTCGACGTTTGGAGAAAGTTTGGAAGAGACGCAGACGGATATAATCTGCTAATTCGTTTTTAATCGGGGATTCGCTGCGGCGATGCATTCGTATTCTGTTCTGTGTATACGTGCCATTCGTATTCTGTAAAGAAATATCGGAAAGTACTTACAGCGCGGGCGTATTACAGTGGCAGGAAAAATGTGGAGCTTTAAAATACGCAGGAAATATTTAAATCTGGCATGGGAAAATATAAAAATAAATGTAAAAATGCTTTTTTTTTATTTATTTTGGACGCTAAAAATGTAGGATAATTTATTCGCGGAAATCGGTGTATTTCAGTTTGACTTATTTTAGTATTAATTCATAAGTTGTTGAAAGAAATGTATTGATAATTCGTTTTTGAAATTTTTTAATAATTAAACTACAGTCAATGAATAATTTTGCATCATAATTGAAAATAATTTTAATACTTTTCGTTGTTAATTAAAAGAAAAATTGAGTTTTATTCATATACCATTATTAATTATTCATTTATTCAGTTATAATGCAAGAAAGCCCAAGAAAAAAGCTCAACTTGCAAACAATTGAAAATCGTATAAGTTTGGATATTAATTATTACAATTTTTCTTAAAATTATTTAATATAACATAGAAAAACGTAATCTTTTCTACATTAAATGTACTATCTATATTAGATTAGATAATTTAAAATATTATTATTCTTGTAAATTATTGTAATAAATTTGAAATGCATCAGTATAATAATTAATAGTTAATCAATTGATAATATATATAATTGCTAAAACTAGACCTACATACACATTTTTAATGTTCTTCTTATACTATTATTAATATAACATTATGAGAAAATATCTTAATGAATGATTAACTTAAAATTTACATTATTTTTAAAAAAATAACCAAGAAATTTAGCAAATGATCAAAGGATTAATTTCGCCAACAATTTGAAGGAAGTGCTTGCAGTGGCCTTGGCCTAAGAAAACGTCTGCTATTAATGCCTCGGAAACTGTTTTCTCAGAGATCAAATATAATCGTTGCATTAGCATTAAATATTTCTAAATTTAAGTCTAGTACGCAGCTTTGTCCTCTTCAAAAAATAAAAAAAGGCAACAAATTTTAGTAATAACGAACTCATCATCATTAGCAATAAAAATTACACACTAAAATATAATTGTACAATGTCGTTCAATTTTTCTGCCTACATTTTTTACTTTTTTCTTTGTATTTCTCACAAGCTACGAAAAATCATAGTATCAGCAAACTGGTATTCGCATAGAAGTCGATTACCAACAACGTCATTCACGTGAAACGTTGAATTCGGAAAATACAGCTTTTCAAGCCAATTGAAAAAAAAACCGGAAAGACACATATATCGAAAACAAACAAAAGAAAAAGTGCACCGCGAGAAAAGTCGATCGAATTGATCGGCTCGTTGACTCCACGTTGAACGGCCGCGGAACAATGAATGGCCCCCGCAGAGAGGTGTACCCCTCGCGCGCATATCACACATATAAAACTCGTGGAAAAAGGTGCACGCGTGAATGGCGCGCGGCGCTAATTTCGTCTTGGCCGGCGGCCGACGTTCCGCGTCCGCGTAAACGTTTTTCCACGGGCCCGTAAACACTCGCGGCCGGCCTTTCCCTCGATGACCTTTTTCAGCGATCGACCTCTCCTTCTCTCTCTCTCTCTCTCTCTCTCTCTTCTCCCGCCTGTGCCGCGCTAATACAAATGGAAAATCATCTTGTTTTTTATGCGCCAAGGGTAGGTCGCAAAGATCAGCCTCGAGACGTTTTCGTAATGTGCGGGAATGATGAGCGTGAGACTTTCGAGTTTATTCAGATTTAATGCCGCTGAAAGGAGAGTGGCGGTTTTGAAAAGTGAACGCGAGCTTTTTTTCGCACTGGTTGTTTGGAATGCGGTTGAAAAAGATTGAATTTTTTTTTTTAAAAGGCAACGCGGATATCGGAGTTGTCGTGCTTGCGAGCTTTTATTGTACGTTCCAAACAATAGTAGTGACGACTAACGAATGTAAATTTAGAAAGGTGCTGATGTGGCATAAAAACATGTTTTTTTTTTTTAACTCTTTAGAAAAGAATAATTTATGTGCGCATATTAGCATGTGCTTTTGTGAGCTTGAAATAATTAAAAAGAAAGTAATTGTTGTGTGTGTGTGTACACGCAGTCACAGTTTTTTTCTGTACTTAATTTTTTTCACTCAAACAATTATTACTGTTTAAACATTAGTAATTTGTAATAAAAGATTTCTGATTTGAATGTAAGTTAAAGTTTGCCGTCAGACGGAATAAAATTCCGGCCACCTAGCGGCAGCTTTCGTTACCTTTTCAAACTTGCAGTCGAAAGATAAAACAGAACAGCAGTAAGATTGTGCTGCCATCTGCAAAAATACTCTTTTTGACGTTCTGCAGGTAGTCGATAAAGCTTTGTTGGTAAGAACGAAAATGATTTCTACAGTCTAAAATATCGATCCATTTTTTTATTAAAAATTGAAAATATTAAAACTTTAAATTTACAAATTTTATCAATTTTTAATGTACACATTCTTTTCAACAGTGTTTTAAATCCATTAATGTTGTTTATCAAAAATTAATTACCAACGAAAAATTATTCCTCTATCACTCACGTAATTTCAATATTATTAACTTTCGAAAATTATGATTTGTAGAAGTAACAATATATTCACGATTATTATCGCACAAAACAAAGCAAGCGCCCTTAGAAAATTTACATAACATTAAATATAGCATTTAAATTTACTACTTTAATAAATTAATTAAAAAAAAATGTTTAAACAGCTATCTTACCACAAAAGACGAAGCATCTGTCTTTGTGTGAGTTCTTAAAATCCAGTGAAAGGGATCAGCTAAACGCCAGCGCAGCGTGCATCGGCTATTTTCGCAAGCTCGCACGGGCGTCGTCCGGCGAGTTCGACATAACGCGCGACTCGAGCAGAGGCGTTTTAATTAAACCGGCGGCTAACACAATGGACACTAATTGTAACAATGCGTCATCTTAATTGCCTGGCCTAGGCCACGAGCAGGTTGCAGTTTATTAACCGGTTTCACGTCAGTCCCTTCTTTTTATTCCCTATCAAATGTCATTTGTAACTCTTAGGGATTAATAAAAAAAAATAGTTCTTTAATTTTCTATTTTTTTGAAGATTTTTCGTCTATTTCGTATGGTCATTAACCTTGTGGTGCCGGATGTAGCTACGTTTATTCTAGATTCAATTTTATGATCCTAAAAGATTAGCAAATAATTAAAACACGTTAGAACGGTACGTAAAACAGGATATGAGTACTAAGTTGTACTTATATTTTCATTTTTAAATAAATAATTATTTTGTAGAATTTTCTTTGAATAATAATACTTTAATTAATTCCCTTGGTTCGTTGCCCTTTTATAATACTGCAGATTTATTTTAAAAAATTGTAACTTTTTTTTTGTACAATTTGGTATAATGAATTTGCAGTGTTGGAAGGGGTCAATGAACCTTGTGCCAAAATGTCAAACGGGAAATAATTGAAGAGTCATATATACACAATTCATTAAATATTCTATGCTAATATTGAACAAAATGAATACGAGATAGAAGCAAAATATAAAAATTTAAAAAAAAATTATTTTATTTTTTAAGGTTTACATTGCAAAATATCCAAAAAATTGTTTTGTCATATAGTCATATTACAAGAATATGATCCAATTTGCAGCCTGATTGTTTTGATTTGCAGCAATAAAAGATTCTCTAAGATAATAATTAAAAATTAAATAAACTGCTAAACTTTTTTATATTGTACATAATTTTTTTGCAATAATGAATGTTGGTGCTAGTGAAAATAGCACGTGCTACAGTACGTTCCCCAGGGACACGTAGAAGAAAGTAAGAAAAGAGGCTATCCGACGTCTGGGTGAGCGGTCGTGCGTCATTCACGGTGTTTACCTGCGATTTCCATCCTTCCAGCCGGGACCTTTAAATCACCCGTATTTAGCGGGCGTCTTAGCACGCTCGGACGCCTTGTTCACCGACCGATTCTTCCTTAGAGCGCCAAGCTGCTCTGAAAACTGCGACGTCCTACTTCGTTGCATCCCCTATTTTATTTTCTTTAATTTTTAAACAATTAAAATGAAACATCTAATCATTATCATTCATTAACAAAATCTTTAAGGATAAAAAAATTTAAAAAATTTCTTGTAACTATTTGTCATTGATAATTTAAAATTCAATTTCCGTTTGAAAATGATAAAAAGAAAATAAATAAAATAATAAAATCATATGTATCATTAAAATAATATCAAGAGATTGGAGGAAAGTAAAAAGTATATGCAGTATTGTTAAATTACATGCATTATAATTGCAATATAATTTATTTTATTGAATAAAATTTCAACAAAGATTTTATAAGAGATTCACGCGGATCCCCAATTGCAATCTAAAATATATATGAAATCGTAAGTTTTAATCGTTTATTAATAATATGAATAAAATAAATAAGGTATGCATATTTGATACCACGAATAATTTGCTTTAACCGTTTACGCCGTGCTGCCAAAATTTTAATCTTTCCAATTTACCAAAATCTCGTTTATATAAAAAGACGTAAGTTCCGTGCTTGCGAAAGCGATTCTTTTATCATTTTAGAATCGTGATGAACAGAATCTCTTACCGATGTTTATATTAATAAACGTATGCTCAATTTGTCGCCAAGATCAACTTTATTACAAAAGCAGCTGTCCGCGTCTTTCAGAATCGAATTAACCCTTTCTATAGTGTCCATCGGTGCTGCGTAGAGCGTGCGACGTTTCTCATAAATTTAGGAGTGCAGAATACGAGAAGCTTTAAAACGTCTTTAAAAAAATCTGACAAATCGCTCATTGTATACGACGATGAGACTCTTGCGTCGCTCTTCAGGGGAAAGGAGCCAGAGGAATTTTTGCTTTCGCAATTTTAATCTAATACTTTCCGTTAATCTCCACGTTTACTATTTTAGGTCATGCATGCATTAGAAAAAGCTCTAGTCTTGACGACTGCATGGGTTAAATTTTTTTTTTTTTCATTTTGCATCACTGCATTGTGCTACATCTGAGAAGATCAACATTTTTTATGCATGCACTTTATTATACTACTTAGTACTAGTTTTCATAAAAAATTTAATCAAAAAGATTATAAATAGTAGAAATTAGTGCAGAACAATCTGTGCAAAAAGCTTCTGTGCAAATTAGTGTAGAAAAAAATGTATGTAGAAAGAATCTTCAGAAGTGTTTACAGTTAATTCTTTACTAAAACATTTAAACATTTTACAGAATTAATTTAATTAACTTCGATTGATTAAACTAAATGTTTTTTAGTTAAATCAATTAAATGGTTTTTGTAAGGAGTATTCACCCAAATTAGTAGGATCTACAACATTTTTTTTTCAGTGTAATGTCAACAAATCTTGAAGAAGAAAAAAATGCTGCATTTAGTTTCGTAGACTTTTTTTTATCACTGATACATATATGCACATACAAATTTCCTCGCAAAATAGTCCAACAGGAAGCTTCCAAATAACTCGAAGTCAAACTGGCGTTGCGAGTACCCCACGTGGCTGACTTTGGCGAATTCGAACGTCTCAATAGGTGGACGCTAACAAGCGATCTTTCGCGCAGTTTATCGTCGGAGATCAGCGAAGCTCACCTGTCGCGTGGGCGGCGAAAGATATTTCGGCTTTAAACCAAGACGAAGAAAAAGGACGATACGGCCAATTCCTTAATAATTTCGATCATCCCTGCTGCTCCTCCGGCCGCCTCTCGCCGCCGGCGGCGTCTTACATAAACGGATGACCGGGCCGGTGCCAAATATTATTTCTGCCCCTCGGGCGAAAACAAATGTAGCGGAGGCGGCGATGAAAAAGAAAAAGAGGAGGCGCGGCGGAAAATTTGCAACGGGCTCGCCGCCTCAAACGAAACTGAAGCGATTTGTTTTCTATTATTCTTCCGACGAGTACAGATCGAGAATACTCCGGGATGATGAATATAGGTACTAATTTTAATCGCGTGGTAGCCCTCACGGAGTTCATATTTTGGATTCATTTTTTTTTTTTTTTAAAGTTATAGGATATAGAATGCCTTGATTGTTATGGGATTAAGTGCAGTGAACGCGGTAATATTATTTCTTTAATGGCGAAATTGATTGTCGTTGTGTTAATTGATGTTTAATCGTTTAATTAGAAAAATCAGTGGAACTGATCATAATTTTATTGATTAAGAATGATCTGTTCTTTAATTTTTTTTTTATTAAAAAATCGTCGTAAATTGTCTACCATTAGATCATGAGGAAATTAATATTTCTAATAATATTTCAGTGTGTATATATCAAGACAATACAGTACAGTAAATTTATTTTAGTAATATCATTTTTTTCTATTTCCAACTATAAAAATTTGATTTAACTTCACGTGAAATCTATTTTCATCGCTTCAATAGCGAAGTTCAATTTTCTCAAAATAAACAGCTTGAGATTCCGAAAATCGCGTTCGCAGCATATCGACATTTTTCGTAAACTTATCTATGCAAATACAAATTGCTGAGAATTTAATCGTTTTATAATTCCAACTTTAAGCGGGTAAATTTATTTGTTCAGAAAAAAAGATGAAGAAACATTTTGAGAATCGAATGTACACAGCGAGTTTAATTAAAATTTTTACTACCATTGCTATATTGAACTTAGTTATAGCTACATTAAGAAGTTTTAGATTTCCATCAAGTTATCCTAGAATAATGTTTTTTGCTGCTGCATGGGTATCGTTTCCGCAAGCTTGAGAAAAAACAACCCCTCCGAGAGTGAGCTTTTACTGACAGAAGCTCCTCATTGAGCAGACTTAATCGTCCGACTCTCGTGCGCAAATATCTTATCTATATAATACCACTTTTATCTCTGCGCACATATCGAATAATTCTAAATATATTCATTTTATTATAAAATAAAGCGGGGTTAATTGTGCGACTCTCATGCGCAAGTATCTTATCTACATCATAAAATTTTTATATCTGCACTCACATCATACCATTCTACAAATATGCATATTTTATTAAAAAATAATTAAAAAAAATATAATAGAATTACTATTTTAATTATTTTTTTTACTTTTTTTTTGTTTCAGGTAATGAAATCGTTACTCTAGTGAAACTGTGAAAGTATGCTAGCTATGATAGACCATGTTGACATTTTAGGTAATTTTTGAACATGTAATTCTATATTAAATTAATTTAGCATGACTATTAAATTTGAAATTCTCGTACGTAGCATATAAAATACGAAAGGCACTCATTTTACGTACTCACTATGAGAGTGTCAACCCTCCGGGTCATAATTTGAATAAAACTTTGGAAATAGTTTCCTAGACCCAAATAATGAATCGAATCATCTTTAGTTTGATCTCATAAATCTTTATCTCGAAGATACAGCATGTATATCTATATCTATACAGAAATATATATATCATACAGCATATTGCTATACAGCAATATATCTATACATACGATATTTTTAACATTCTCCATATGAGGAATGCAATTGTATTTAATTGTCTTTTAAACAAAGGCCTATGAGATCAAACTAAAAATGGTTTGTTTTATTATTCGGTTGTTTCAATTCCCAAAGTTTCATCCGAATCGGTGATAACTCGTGTCGACCCAGAGGGTGGAGACTCTCTTTATTAATGTACCGATATCAACATCTATTAATCTATAAATAATTTAATACCCTTTAAAGATGATAAGTAAATATTTAAATATTTAAATATTTACTCAAATAAGTAAATATTAACTTATTCTGCGTAAAAAATATTTGACGTGAAATAAGTATGTGTTTGAGTCAATGTCACTTATTCAATACTTTACCTATAGTACATTCCCAGTCAGATTTCACCTCCGACTTTTTTCTTTATAATATGTCATCTCTGCAGTACCATAATAACAATTCTACATCTACCCTTGTGATCAACAAACAAAAATCTTACTAATTAAAAAAAAAAATAAATCAAAATTACCAACAATTTATACCACTGGATAATTACCCAGTGCATATAGTAACGACCTCTACCATGTTGCCCAAAATTTCCATTACCCCTTTAATTCCAACGGCACGATTTGGAAGAGCAGCAAATCAATAAAAATAGCGAGGAGTACAGAAGGTGCCGCGCGCCGAGCGAGTGTCCCCTTCGCATCGGCGACGATGCATTGGCGCTCGTGCATCTGCGTCTCGCAGTTTTCGCCTGGTGGCTAAGCGCCGCGCGGCCGCCGACGCGACTACACTCCTCCTAATATTACACGCCACTCGTGTTCCCCTCAGTATTTCTGGAAATTGGACCGGCCGCGCCGCGGCGTCGCTCCGCTCGCCCCGTCAGTCGCTCGCGCGGGCTTCGCCGTCTCGCAGCCCTCCCCCTATATACTCGATTCTCACGGAGATTTCTTCTTTTTTTTTTCTTGACCCCGTGCGCGGCTCTTTTCGTTGGGATTTCGCGGGCATCGCGACTTTAGCGGCGGATAAAGCGTGACCCAAGAGGTGCGCGTGTGTATGTGTCGTCTTATGGGATTTAAGGGATCCGTTCTCCCGATGGTGTTGATCGATGCTGGATTTAGCGTTGGAGATTGCATGTAATGCGGTTGCTTTGGAGTTTGAAGGTTTTTGAGATTTTTTACAAGGACCGGGAAATTATTTTTATATAGGCTCGAAGATGATTTTTTGCAGATGAATGCAGTTTATAATGTTGGAAAAGAATTGTTGTTTACAGTTGGGCACGTAAAAATGTGCAAAAATTTAAAAATACTTTGACTTTACGTACGCTTTCATCAAGATTTGTCAAAAAGACTGACGTAAGAAATATTTTTGCCTTGCAAAATTTTAGAGAAAACATATTCTGGGAGAGAAAAGAAAATACATTTTATTAGATAAAGTGGCCGTATTGTTTTATTTTTAGCCTTGTAAAAATTTGAGCTTGATATTAGTAAAATATAAAGTCAAGTAATTAGCAAATAATATGAGTAAGTTAATGTTTGAAAAAAATTTTTAAAGCCACAATTTCCAACGCAAAGGATCGTGCAACGCCATAGAGAATGCATTGCTTAAATATTTCACAGTGAGCAAATTAAAAATTTTCCAATTGAATATTGGAATAACAGCAGTTTTGCAAAATATGTCAAATTATGTTTAAAGCTGGTGCTTTTCCAAGTCAGCTTAGTATTGGTGATGAAAAGTCTTTTGCTTCGTGTAGTTTCATTGGCTAATGCTCTTTTTGCGAGACAAAATACTGAAATATAACTAACAGATATTTACAACTTTTTGTATAAAATATTGTAAACGAAAACAATAGAAGTATTAACATTTAATAAAATTCCTCCTATGAATTAATTAAGTTGCTCACTTTCATTAATACTGTAAAAAAGTACGACGGATTAGTTAAACCAAGTAAATATTCTGTGAATATAACAGACGCATAACGAAATCTATAAGTACTAAATTTTTGTCGCTAATACTCTACTGACAAAAAAAAGCATCGTTGCAATTAAAACAAAAATTGAATGAAGTTCGAATTGAGTGCATTTTCCTTGAATTTACTATCCTGCAGAAAAATGTCATGCGATTGTCATGTACGTGTGATAATCTTCCGATAATTATGTGACCTTTTTCAACAGGTTATTCTGTAAAGTTAAATGACTGAGAAATCACGAAAATTCGTGGAAATTGCTCCATTAACTGCAAAATGGTGAAGCTTCTTTCGCTTATTTTTTCTAAACAAATTCCACTAATTACCGTGGTTCTTTTCGTAGCTCAATTTTACGATTTCAAAATTCCTATTAGCTATAGGCTATAGGTTCACTGTGATTTATTTAAGCATCTTGCGCTCTTCGTGTTAATAAATAAAGATCTCGACGGCAACGAGGAGTGAAAATTTAAATAAAAAAAAAGCTGCACCAGCAGGAATAGGAACGAATGCACGCGCGATAGCGGCTAAAGAACCGACGCGGGATGGACGCTGACGACGAGTCGAGCAGCGAATAACATCGCCGAGGCGACGGATTTTTTTTTTTTCATTTTTTTTTTCCATACAATAAATGAAAGTCGAGTGAGGTGCACTGGTCGACTGTCGAGCACACCCTGACGGCAACGAACTAGACGCGACATGGCGACCACGGAAGTCTTCCAGGACTGGGATTCCCCCCACGACAGCATAACCTCCATCTCGCGGAAGACCACGCGCAAGACCACGAGAACCACGAGGCGTGGAGTTTACGACGAAGATGACGACGATGAGGTAAGGCTGCGCGGATCCGCGTGTAACGGCCTTTCGTCACCGGAATAAATGTCCTTATTTCGCGCGTTCAGCTGATGTTAGTATTATGATGGGCCTTTCGCCCCCGTGCAATTTTCACGGGACTTTAAAATTTAAGGCGACGTAAATGTATCCGGTTAATGGAGTTTTAATGTTTCGCTTGATTAGGGGGCTTTGATATCAAAGCTTTTACGCCTGCGTAAATTTCCGGCGAAATATATCTGTTTAGTGCTGGGGAAATCTTTGAAGAGTTTTGCGCGTTTAGAATTTTATTATAGTTTTGATAAAAAGAAGGTAAGGTTGCACATTAAGAGGGAATTAATTATTCGTACTTTATTAAATTGAGGATCCGTGCTTTCAAAATCAATTAATTTAGTTTTATTGTTAATTTTGAATGGATTTCGTATAGGAAATGTTAGATGATCTTTGGTTTTATGGTTGTACTCTAAACAAATTCACAAGAGTTGCGATTTTGGTGTACTGCTTTTTTAGTGCTCATTCGATATAATTGTAAAAATGTATTCGTTTTTCTACTTTGCATTGATGGTTATACCGGCTGGTAAGCTGTGGTGGACTTTTCTAACTAGAAAATTGACGCAGGCAATTTAAATTTAATTTTCTTTTCACTGCATATGAGCAATGAATGAGAAAACTTTGCTTGAAAGATTTTTTTTAAATATTTAAGGGACGTCTTCAGGAGTCTACATTTGACCGTCTTATAATAATCAACGCTTTTATGCACCGTTACTCGTTTTATTTGTTTACTAATAATTTAGAATCGTAAAATTTAATTAAGCATTATAACCCACACCCGGCACTAGCAGCTTAATGTTCATACAACACAAATGTGGCAGTGATGGTCATGCAGAATCTTGGCATTTCATTCTTAAGTACTTTTTTCAATGCAACGCAGTCTAAGGTTCTCAAAATAATTTCATAACAATAAAATTTATACACTAAGAGAATTTCCTCGTAAAAATTACGGCGAAACTTCCCGCAAAAATTACGCGAAAAAACTTAATCAATGGACGATTTGCAAGCACTGGAAAATTTTACAGGAATATCACTGTAACTTTCACCTAAACTAGATTAAATTTTTAAATTTAGCGCCATTTACCCGGATATGCCCATGAGCCAATCAAATCGCGTTTTAAAATACTTCGCAACATCCTGCCATCCTTTTTTTAAGAGAGGATTATTCGACGTGGCGAAGCTTTTTAATTTTTATAAAAAAAGCTCTGTAAAAACTTGCGGGTTTTCTTGACAAAAATCTTTTAGGGTATATATGTATAAAAATTATAGCTACAACTACAGTATTAATTAGTAATATAATTACCTCGAAGTGAGAAATGATATATCGATACGCAAAATCGATCGAATATCATCTATCTCTTACGAAAAAAGTGTGCAGAATTTTCAGCAGAACTTTCTGCAAGGTTTTCGCCCGCAGAAAATTCTTAAAAAATTTTAGCAGAATTTTTTTTTCTGCAGACCTTTTTGCAAAATATTCTGCATAATTTATTGCAAATCATTTTCTGGAGTAATTTTCTGTAGAAGTTTCTGCAGGCGAAAACCTTGCAGAAAAACCTGCAGAAATTACAAATTTCTGCAAAATCTTCTGCAAAATTATTTGCAAAAAATTCTGCAGACTTTTTTTCCTGCGGGATAATAGCAAGATATTATTAAGATAATAGCAAATAATTGCTTTGACAGGATTGCCTCAACAGCAGATCCTAAATTTGCAAGCCAACTCTATAAGTCCTCGTAAATTATGCGGAGAGGTAGTCGGATTTCATTATTTAACGGGGGGAGGGAAAGGGGGCGCGAGGAGACGGAAGCCAAACGTCCTGGGCCGCGTATCCTATACTCGCCGGTAACAAAGAACTCATGCAATTTGACGGGGATAATGCCTGCGCCGCGCGACAGCCTCGATCTTTTATCTTTTAGGAGCGTTGCCAAGCTCCGGCCCCTGCTACCCCGCTCAAGGTCATCGGACGGCATGTCCAATAATGTAACGATGGGCCCCTTAGACGAATTATACGTTAAATGTCTGAATTTGCAATTTGCGATGGTGTGTACGTACTTTCGAACGTTGCTAGTGATCGAGAAATGGAAAGTGATTTTTTTTTTGTTTTAAATATTTAAATGTTTATTATAAAAAAAAATATAGGGAAGTTTGCCGGAAAAAGAACTCGGCCAAAAGATGATTCCGTTTGAATGACAACTCTCCTTTGCATGTATATATACATGCGGCATTCTCGATTTTTTGGCTTTGAGATACCCGTTAAGTAGAGAACAGCAAATTTCTTGTTTGTCTCGACAGACTTTAATTAGGAATTTACAAATTGAGAAAAGTTTTTCAGGGGAAGAGTAGACTACGAGAATAGCTTCGTAGTTAAGAGAATGAAAAGTTTATTGTGTAATTTAAATTTACATACGTAACAGTTTATATTGAATATAACGAACTATTGAGAGAAATATGCAATTTTTTTTTAAAGATTTCAATTAACTGATATATTTACACAGTATAACAGTGTATATAATAAAAATTTTAAATGTTTTCTTGAACAAAAATAAATTAACTAATTAATTAATAAAAAAATAATAACATTCAGTAAATTTTTCTTTGTAATAGAAACGTTTAAATTTCACTAAAAAAATCTTATTTAATTATTCTGTTGAATAGGACAAATTATTAATAAAACATCGCGTTTTTTGCAAATATTTAAAGCAGTCGTTCATACCGTGCTCATGCGTTTGTGTATATATAAATCTGTCTAAAAGTAATCTTAGAACATTCAAAAAAGATTTGTCATTTTTTTTCTTTAATTCTTATAAATTGCAACGGAATTTTCTGGGCATAATTTGTTAAAGTCAGTTCGCGTATGAAGATCATAAATCATTATTTAAACAAGTGAAGGCTTTTTTTACCTCTGCAATTGCATACATTTTTTAAAAATTTCTATTATTACAAACGAAAATCCGAATTATGCTAAAATTAAAATCGGGTCCAAATTTAAAATTTGAAAAAAATTCTATTAGTTACTGGACTGGTTTTAATTTTAATGCTGTAGTTTTTATTTTTAAATATTTTCTTTAGATTGATAAATCTAATCTAATAAAACTCATTGACTTATATTAATGATCTTTAAAATTGAAAATTTCACGTCATTGATATAACGAAAAATTACATTCAACTATATATTTAACTTGTAAGGATTTAGAATAATTAGAATAATTAGAAGAATTTATTAAATAAAATAAACATTCATCTTGTATAATATTTGTACCAAACTTCAATATATAATTTCACCATAAGGCCTTATTAAACAATCGTTTTTTTAAGCTTAATTTTTATTACCTAATTTTTTTAACAAAAATCTTAATATTAACTAACTTTCCTTAATGAAAAATTGAAAAAAAAATGTAGATGCATGTATTAATGGCTCTTCAACCTCCCATGGATTTACCAGATTTATACCGGTAAATCCATGGGAGGTCGAATTGCCATTCTATCATCCTATCATCCGTCTTTCAATCGCGCAGGTTACTATCTTAATGTCTTATACCCGCCTCACGAAAATATCTACAAAACAATGCTATTTTGAATTGCCCGATTGATTCGTTGCTGTATTTTTGTACAAGCGCGCACCGACCTTGACAGTCGAATTTGTCTTCCTCGTTTCCACGTATTTTTTTTTATTTTTCCTCTCGTCGCAGAGCCACCTTCGTTGATCACCTTTTTCGTGCAACTGACGTAAACTTTTTCCATAAATCAGTTCACTAGCTTAGCTGATGTGCGCTTTTTATAATCGTCGATATTAGTTAAAATTTACAATCTTCGTGGAGTTGTGCGAGTGTCATTTTTATTAAATATAAATCTAAGCTACGATCTAGGTTTGAGAAATCGTATTTTTATACTTTTACAGTGAGAGAAAATAAGAACACATTTAAAAAGAAAAAAATTCCAAAATTGATAAGATAATCAATTGAATTTTTCTTATTGTTTTTAATTAAAATATCACAAAAATTACGATTTATGTCAGATTGATAATATTGACGATGTCAATCGATTTGTTAATGTTAATTCTTAGTAAAGATATAACGAATTCGCTGGAAAGCTTTGCAGAAGATCTAATTCTATCTTCTATTTCTGATGAGACCATCCACCTTCACTCGAAAGCAAAAATTTTTAACTCACATTAAAGTCAACTAAAACGTTTCTTGCAATTGTGCAACAATAAATCGCTTATAAGTTCGCTGACTTCTGGTGCTGGCCGAGTATGTAGGTTGCGCGGGGTATAAACATTCGCACGTGTCAATTCTACGATTTAATTATAGTTTCATGGAAATATTTGGTAAAGAAGTTGGAAATTTTATTGATGGTAAATTCATTCGTCTTGTTTATTTAATGCCTAAGATACTTTTTAGAAGAATAAATAATAAATAAAATGTTACTTTCGTACGGTATTAATTTTTAGAAGTATAGTATAAACTTTTTATAAAAATTGAAATAAATAAAAAAATTCGCAATGTAAATAAAGTCTTGGAACTGAGTCACGAATGCCTAGTCACAAAATATTATTTACCACTAGATAATAGTATTGCAAATTTACTATTGCACTACACCCGAAACTTTCTAAAGTCAATAATTTTCGAATTCATTTTTATTGAAAAAATTCAACTTAACAGCCAAGTGTAACAATTTATACAAAAAAGGCGAAAAAATAAACACTCTCAAGAAAGAAAAAAAGAACAAAATATTTGTATATGAACAATAAAATACTGATAACGCGCATTTAATTCAACAACATTATTCATGATCAAAACACTACAGTCAACTATAAATCGCACTTGAAAAATGAACACTCCAAACGGAATAAATCAATAAATAATGAATACTAAGAATATGGGCTAGTCTGTTGTATCTCATTTAGATGAAAGTGCGAACGAGAGCGGGGCACTAAGGATTTTTCGTTCCCCTTTTGCCTCCTTACGCGCTCGACTATTATGGATCCAGCTTTCTAACGCGTCGTCTCGTAAAGAGATGTCGTACTTCCTGCGGCTTAGCCGCTCGGCGGTTTGTGTTTTGTGTGCTCGACTTGATTTTCATCGCGCGACTCGCTTTCATCTGTTACGCGTTTACGGTTTTATAACGAGCGGGACATATAATGTAGCACACCGGGCACTAGTTTAAGAAGATACTAATCTTTGATTGCGAATCATTTGTGCCAGCCTTTGTATTTTGCCGGACTTTTTACATGCTGACGTGTTTTATGCAAAATTTAAACAACGTTTAAAACGGGATCAAGCTTATTATTATATGAAAATGATGCCTTGTTATTTAATGATGGTGTAGTCTAATTTGACATTGCTTTTTCTTAAATGATTAAAAAAAAAAAAACAAATAAAAATATATAAGAAAATGAATTTTTTATGCCTACATTAACAGATTTTAATATTATATTAACAATTATTTAAGTAGATAAACGATTTAATCGTTTAATTGAATATTCCGTTTTTTTAACATTTCAAATTTGCCGCGCATGTGCTTGCAAGATTTTACGAAGAATTAGAATGCACTAGTTAATTCTGAAAAATTGTCAAATTGTATCAACAATTTTTAGACATATTCGCATTTATTTGACAGTGAGTAATCTGTAAGTCAATTTATTTGAAGGCAAAGTAGTCTAATTGGTATTAATGGATAAACTTCGGACGGCGCGAAAATTCAAAAATGTAAACTTCAGATTTCAATCTTGCTATGGTTTACATTAATCAAGTTAATAAAATAATCATAAAAATTGTGTGTTTACATTTTCTAATTTATGTTTAATGCATGTAAGTACAATATGAATAAAAAAAATAGTAATCATCGGTTTTCTATAAACTAAACTCAAAAATTCAAAAGAATATATCTAAATGTATCTGTTATAATTAATACATTTTACGATTATTGCTTCTAATTATTCCCGTTAATTTACGTGTAAAAAAAAACGTGTGCATTGAATTTCGCCAGTATTTAAAAACAATAGTGGCATTAAAAGCATTCGACGAGTCAATCTTGGAGAGTGTATCCGATTGTACGTCGAGCGTAAAGTCGTTACCTTTCTTCCTCTATTGTCATGGGGAAAGACGCTCGCAAGTGCGAAGACTCAAAGGGTCACTGCACACGTGAGAAAGAAAAAAAAAGCACGTTCGATGCGACAGTAACGATAACCGCGAGAAAACCGTTAGTCCACTTGTGCTTTCGTTCGACGTCCAACGTCACCTTAACAATATAGGCTATTTTGAGAAGGTGTGGGCTTGACTGATTCACGTTCTTTTCACCTACGATGAGAGGTGAAATATCAGGAGGAAATCGTTCCATTTGATGACTTCGTACGTGTTTATCTTGAACTACTGCTTTTCCGTTGGCTGCCGAAATATCGAAATAAATTTTTAAATTACTTTATTATGTTTTTTTTTTTTTTAAATCGTTCCATTCTCCTACACACTAATTCATTAATTAATATAATTACAGTTCACAAATACATTTAATCGAAATCGTAAATAAAATAACAATAAATTACTAGTGAAAAAAAAAGATTCGTTTGTTTAGTGAGATCCCTTCGAGCCACGTTTTATTCGTGTTTTATCGCGAGTTGTAAAAAAAGTTGTACCGTCGCAGAAAACGCGTCCATTACGTAAATATACAACGTGGACGGGCGCCGCTTGCCATCGTCGACTCCTTTACCTTCGGTACTTTTCCCGGGCGCGGGGGGCTATATTCGTGACTTTCGCTGGCGGCTCGTCATCCGCTAATTATAGTGCGCGAGTACGCGCGGACAATGGTGACCGCGTGCACCGGCAAATTTCGCGCGTGTTGTGAAAGAGTCGGCACAAAAAAGGGAGTAACGCGCCGCCCGGGCGTTTTTATGTCCAAACTCGAATGGTGCTCCTTGATGGAGTGGGATACACCGCACTTGCGGTCGGATGAAGATTGCCGTTTCCGGCGATTTATTCGAAATTTTCTAAGAGTATCTGGGTTTCTTATGCTGTGGAATTTAAATGGGAATGGAACAACTTAAAGAAGCTGCATTATTATTATTATTATTATTATCGATTTATAATTGATTATTATAAAGAAGATATGTACACTTATGTAATTTTTAAATTTACTTTTGCGTGTTTTGACTTATTTTATTTCTTAAATATAGGAATTTGAAGATTCATTTTTTTTAAATTATGAAACAATTCATTTCTGTAATATAAATTTCTATAATATTTAAGAGAATAGTTAAAGGAGTAAAATGAATATCAATATTTTTCAAATGATAAACTTTATAAATATTCCTTTGAATGCATTTACTCGAGTGATAAACAATTGTTTTCTAAAAGTTTATTTATTTTAAGTTAGAACTACCTTAAAATTTACTCAAATGTTAAAACATAGTCATTGTAAAATAACATTTACGTATTGCAATTCATCAATAGTACCTAAGAGTCTGTGTCACAAAGTAAATGTTGATTGTATTTCTGTTGATAATGTGCTTGAACTTAAAAAGCTACTTTAAACAGACATTTTAAGACTGCAGTGTATTATTTTTTATTAACTTCGTTGAAAATTTTTTATTCTTTGTAAAATACAAAGTTTACAAGGAATAAAGAGTTTTCAACCTAACAATTGAATATTTTCTACTATTTGCCAGTAAAAATAAAAAAAAATCACTTTTCACTTCCTTAAATGGTAGCAGAGTCTTAATTGGTCGCAATCATCGCCGAACGAAAGTCTACAGCACTTCTTTTCTTTCCAAACAATTCCATAGCAGAGCCTTGCGAAATCTTTATTGAAACGCACACCTTGGCGATTTTCACTTGTGAGAAAAACTCATGTGTTTCGTGCACTCAGTTCGCCTAATTCCCATAAACCGACATCGCGATATCCCCGAGAACTTACGCGGCCTTGCAATCAAGAGTCAGTTTAGTTTCCAGCGCATATATTGGCGACCGACTCTCGCTTTCGAGGTCCCGTTCTCATTGTTTAACTTTAACTTTCCAATCAGTATACTAATTTTAAGTCTTTCATTGATTTCAACTCGAGCTATAACTATATAGCTTAAATTATACGAGTGAGAAAGTATGTCGTTTAAAGTAGATTCTTATAAGAAAAGGGTGAATTTAAATTTTTATTATCAATACAAAGAGTCTTTATTTTTTTTTTAAGTTAATTCTATGAATACAGAGATCACATGTAAAACTTAATTTGCCAATGCAAATTTCTATTTCTGTACGCCAATAATTAAGTATAATATTTATATATATATAGGTTGTGAATCTTCTTTCGAAGTGTAATTCTTGTACATAACACTACTGTATAACTATATCTACACTAAAAGTAAAGTGTTAGATAATTGACTAATTAACAGCCGTGGAATTATGCAAGCGATTTCCAGTGCGTTAATCGGAACATCAGGAGTACATTCACAAGATTTGAAGCAGCATTTAACCTATTGACCGAGAACCAATTGTTCGCGTTACGTGCGTGTCATTTCGTCATGCGCAACCTTCGCTTAAAAGTTTCAAAATAAATAGAACTTTCAAACGTGTACAATAGACTAAAAAAATTAAAAGAATAATAATAATAAAATATAATTGTGTAGGAACGACGCACAGTTTTTAGCAATATAGACAAAACATATAACTAAAATTTTAACACTTGTCGAAAACAGGTTTTACATTCTAATAAGGTATAATAAATTAACTGCTTTTAGAAACTCTTAATAATTTTTAATTTACTTTAATTGTCACTTTGAGACTGAAAAGTTATTTATTACAAACATAACTTACAAGCGTCATAAAAATATCGATTTGACCAGTTACTTGTAAAAGTCGTCTTAAACTGTACACTGAAAGAAAAATTTAGTAATATTAAGTAAATATTTACTTCAATAGTACCTGTTAAATATTTCTTTGAATCAAGCAATTATTTTTTTTTAAACTACTTAATTTATTTAGAAACAAATAAATTCATTTATTTTTAATGAAATATTTAGTTGATCCAAAAAAATATTGAACAAGTACTATTGAAGTAAGTATTTACTTAAAATTACCAAATTTCTTTTCAGTGTACTCAAATCGGAAAATGTCTAAGGCTGTATGTCTAAGTTCATTCTTTCGATCGAGAGGATCCAGGTCGACGAGGCGCGCTCGCTAAAAGTGCTGTTGACATTGGCCGGAAGCTGCCGCTGATGTAATCCCCCCAATGGAAGGCGCGCGACTTTGCGAATGTAACGACGCGCACGGTGCCACTTTGTAAAACGGACAACTTTTTTTTTTTATTGCTCGCGATGTCGAGCGAGAAAGGAGGAACCGCCGACAATTAGATGAGCGTGTTTAATTGGTCCGGCCTGAACCATTAATTGGATTGTTTCTGGGTCGTTGTGTAAGCAGCGACTTCGCGGGTTGCATGCACGTGCTGATGGTTGTTTTCGTAAAATATGACATAGTCCGTTGGGGAAAAATAAAATAGTTATTTAAATTGAAAATAATTAAAATTACAATGCGCCAGGAATACGAATAATTTTAATGAAGGTTTATAAAATTTACTAATACCGTGATGAATATTCTTTGATTTTTAGTTTATTTCATGAGAAGTTATAGTTAATTTTACAAGAAAGAATTATTGCCATTTCACCAATGATGCAGACGTTAATTGTTTATACTGACAGATTGCTACGAGAAAAATAAAGTTGCAGCTGTGTTTACTGTAGCATTTTTCTCCGTGTACTGTAAACTTAATGAGAGAGCATATTTTTAATAACAAAAAATAACTTTAGTTCTGTATAACAGAGCAGATGTTTACTTTTTAATTCAATAATTTTTTGTATCTTTCGCGTATTTAAATTGTTTTTACTTAATTATGTTTGACGTTTAAAATATGAAACTGTCTTTTTCTTCTGACGTTTTCTTTTTTTTTTTGTTTTTATTTAAACTTTCTTTTGAACAAATCAAAATTTGCACGTGCGCTCTTGTAAACATTAATTTAAAAAATTCGAATATTTAAACTCTGCAGGTACACTAATTCATGAAAATGATTCAGTGTACACTTTTTTAAACGTTACGCTTTTGTTTTTTGTCCGCAATGGCAACATAATCATTGCTTGGGAGTCGTTGAAAAAAAAAAAAATGATACGCGATTGTAAGCAAATCGTACTATGAAAATTGGTGGCACGCACGACGAAGGGATTTTCGCTTTCCTTGTGTTGCAATGACACAGTTTATCTCGATGCAGAATATGCTAAGAAGCGGTCGGCGGAATTATTATCCCGAGGAGTGAGCATACTTTAGATTTAACGCGATATTTACGATATTACGAAACAATGGCATTCTTTTCCTTTTCGAAAATTTCGCAATCCCCGAGTTTTTAGACACTTTGTATCAAACGATTGATCTCGTTGAAGAAAGAATGATTTGATTGAGTGCGATAAGTGTTATTTCATACGAGAAATTTATTATTGTTTTTAATATTTCTTTTTAAATTTATTTATTTATATTTTAGGAAGAACATTGTATTTGGTTATTTGTCAATTTGTTTTGTTATACGAATTAGAACATTGTTTTTTTTATTTAAGTAAGACTCAAGGTCAATGGCATGAGTAATCATTAAAGCATAATGTACGATGATTAACTGTCCAATGAAAATATGAGCGGGCTTGTACAAATCTCAAGGCTTAAATTTACACATGAATTGAACTCATTGACGGCAAGTAGCACGTGTATACGAGAAATAGCGGTAGTATATCTGTAAACTGTTTTTTTAATTTTGTTTTATCAATTTTTAAGCATTATCATAGAGAAATAATTATTATTAATTTATTTGCATTTAGCCGAATTACATATTTATAACAAATGCAATATAAACTAGGGAGAAAACAAAAAAATTTATAAAGTACATGCATGAATCTATATTTTTAGCGTTTTTGTTATAACAATTAAATATCTTGGAACAGGAACTTCCCTATATTTTGGTATTTAAAAGCAGTAGAAAAAGATTTAACGCCTGGAGCTTTTTCATACGGTGTTTAATATAAAAAAAAAAAAATTTAGTGTGCATTAAAAAAGAAAAAAAAAGTACTGCACTCATCGGTCCTGAAATTTTCTAGAAAGTTTTCTTTTTAACAATGAATCAAACAAACGAAATTTTTTATCTCTCAAATACACACGTAACATTTTTTTTGTACACTCTCTAAATATGAAAATATGAAATTCACTTGGAAAATATGAATAGTAACAATTTTTATGCGTCAAATGTCGTCCACTGATTGAATATGTGAACGTATTTTCACCTGCAAAATGTCACTATTCACATTTTGTAAGTATGAATTTTCGCATTTTCAGGTTTACAGGGCAAGTAGTTTTTTTTTTCAATTTTTTTTACTTAAAACTACTCTTTTGAAGCGATTAACTCATTAACCCAGAGAGTGCATCCTCGCTCAAGAAGCGTCGCGTCCGCTTAGGGCATGTCGCGTATACACTCGAAGAAAAAGGGGCTCCCTATTCGCCGCGTGCACCAAGTGAAAGTACGCGGAGGTATCCTTTGGTAGGAACACACACCGACGGCCGAGGCACTCGGGGCCGATGCAGCGCGCGCGCGCCTCGCCGCCAGTCGTTTAGCGCCGCTCGTCGCGCCGACTTCGACACACTCGTCCCGAGCCGCACATCACACTCGTGACGCTCTTTCGCCGTTTTTTTTTTCGCACACCCTCGTCTTATCGGCCACGCAACGCCGGCACCCGTTGATTCAAGGATCCAACCTCCAGATCGCAGCAGAACGCCTCTGAAGCGTAAGTTGGATTGCGAATTTTTTCTTTTTTTTTTTTGAGTTCGTATATCGCCGGTGGTGGACGGGCCTTGTAGGGCGAGGGCCACTCGGCTGCTCGACAAGGAATTACGCAATACGCGCGCGCGAGACTTTTTTGCCTGAGGCCGTTTGCTTTTTGCGCGCTGATGCGATGTCTTTTTTTAGACATGATCATTTTTATTCGCCGATTATGGTCGATATTCTTTTCGGACACGCGCTTGTTTGGTTTGTTTTGAGACTGGTTTTTTTTTGGAGTATTTCGGCTGGGATTGGGATGTTCTTTTGCGAAAAGAAATAGAAATCTCTGCTCTCTAAGTTTATTTACTCATTTGAATCGTATATTAATAATATTCTGAATAAAATTCTGTTTTATAGAAAAAATCGATAGTTATTTAATTGATTAATTGTTTTGTATAGTGACGAGTGTGTAATTACCTTATGTTTACTGAGATTTTTATGTCCTGACATTTGGAGGATGCTCGAGATTTCAAAGGCATTTTTTTCTTTTCTTCTCGGCTGACTTGTTTGCATTAATTGTTGTAAAATTCATAAGAAATGAAATAATATTTTTAGATTTCCACTAAAGGTTGAAAAGAAAACTTTCTTTTTACAAGGAAGTATTATAATTTTACTCAATAATGTCAAACTGAGAGAACGTAAAAATTAACTAATGACATTTTTTACGAGAGCAGTTTTCTCTGTACAGGAATAAGTTATGCACCTTCTCTGCTCGAGGCTATTTAATTTTTCCTACAAAATAAAATTTATTGCAAATGCATGAACACTGTTTTAAGGCAAAAGAAAAAATTAATGAATTAATCAACAATTAACTGTTATAAAACAGAATCGATTTCATTAATTAAAAGATATGTTTTTTTTCATTTACGATAAATAGCGTGACATCATCGATAATCGCGAAGCTAAAAGCTTTGATATTGATCTATACTACTTTGCGTTATTTGCGAATACTCATTTTTTAAATACATTTCAATGTCTCTCAGCAAACAGCGCGTACATTCTTACCTCTTATCGATCCCGCCTTATCTCAAGTACAATAAAAAAAAACACTGAATTAATCCCGTGACCATATAAGAACGCAATTGTTCCAACCGATTGATAAACACCTAAAAAAGGATTAACAAAAAAAGCCCTGATGAGGACGCTCCACAATAAAGCGTCGAAACGTCGGCAAAGTTAATTACAACTTTTTGGTTCGTCTTATGATCATTTTTTTCAAACCTACAAAACCTAAAAAAGGAGTGGAAATCAAATAATAATCCTCCATTCTTGATTCGCTGCGATGCATCTAGAAATCCAAACGAGCCTCGATTACACCGAAGTAAAACATCGATCCAAAAGACTAGTTGTTACGTTATACCTTCCGCTTCTCGGCAACTCGCAACTGCCCTCTCCTCATTTTCTCCCATTAAAATCGAGCGAGTGGCGTGTTTTCCGCAAAACGCTAAAAAAAAAAGAGAAGGAAACGAGGGTGAGGTGGGAGCGATCGTAAAAAAGGGAAAAAGCCGAAGCAAGACGTAGCCGATAAGAGCGAGTTGGTAGCCAGACTAGCGAGCTCTTTTCAGCGCGCAATTAACTTGGGCGCCGCGTCCAGTCCTCGCGGGGTCATCGACTGCATCGGCCGAGGTGGATGCATAGGTAGTGCATACACTTTTCATACGCGACATACAACGATCCCCTTGATCGACGTAATGTTACGTAAGTCCGAGGAAACGTGCGATCAAAGGACGAGGTTTTACTTACTTTTAAAAAAAAAAAATTTTTTTTCTTCTTGTTTTTATTTTCTTATAGGCGGTTGCGACGAACTCGGACTCGTTCTTGGTTTATTGCTCTTTGTTTGAATTTCGTGCGCTTCTTTTACTCTCTCTTTCTGCACTCGGCGGGTACGAGTCAACGATCTGATCATCGCAGTTTGTTTTGTTTAGAGCAAGAGTTTAATGCTCTGTTACTTGGTCTTCCTATATAGTTTATTGTTGATTAACTTTTTTATTATTACTTAGTGGAATTTAAATAACTATTTAATTGAAATTAATTTAAATAAATAATAAAAATAATTAAAGTATTTTGTTTTTGTTTTGAAAAATTATTTCTATTTTTGTGGCTTTTTTTAAAAAAAAATGTGGATTCATTAAGAACTGCAATCAGGATGTTAATTAACATTTTATTTTATGATATATAATCTGGATATTTCATTTTGATTGGATTTATTATTATCTACTAGTATGATTTTTTGCTCTATCGTTGTTGATATCTAATTTGACGATAAAATAAATTTGTTCGGAGCTCCAGTTTGTTAAAGATAAGAAAGCCTTGAGCGATTATTTTTATAACTTGGAATAATAGATCATTGTTCTACTTTTAAAAAATAATAAATCTTTTACAGAACTTTTTTCTGTGAAAGCTTAGATGTTGTTGATTTTTCATTGTCCACTTTATGGTACATAAAAATGAGTGTGTTTAGATTAGATGAAAAAGTTTTATTTGCTATCGAGCTGCAATATTTTGTCTTGATGATTTCTTAAATACGGGTTTTCGCAGATTACTGCACTTTACTGTGAACTAGTTCTTGTAAAATTGACTAGAATTATAACAGAATTTCTTCGACTCGTATAGCCAATTTTATATTAAAATTTATCGATGCCAGGACTAGCACAAACAATTACAATAAAAATTACAGTCACTGATAAATTTTAAATATTTACTTAAAATTGTACGTAAATTTAGTATACTACATTCAGATTATTATTTTCTGATCAATGTATTATTTTTATGGTCCCTTATTTGAGAGGAATTCCACTTATTCATCCTGAGAGTGCAACAGTTTATTGCACTTTATAACAAGTTCATTTTCTGTGTATCTCTACGTTTACGCGTATAATATTTCTTATGAATTATGTTATTCCTTCTGAATCAAGTCTTCCATAGAAAATCTTCACAGAAACATAGAAAATCTTCACAGAAAATATCTATCTTTATTCTATAGAAAATCTACAATAATCTACAGATAATCAGCCGAAAATTTCAGAAAATTTCTCTTCAGTCTTCCTCTAGAGTTTTATAACTTTATATTTATTAAAAATTTTTTAGAAAATTTACAGAGTGTATTTATACAGATAATCTGCAGAAGATTTTCAGAAAATGTGTTTCTTCAATTTTTCTCTAGATTTTTGGAACTTTATATTTTTCATAAAATTTTTAGAAAATCCACAGAAAATCTACAATAAAATCTACAGAAAATTTCTCTTCTTTTCCTCTAGAGTTTGTGAAAGTTTGTGAAAAAATCTGCATAACTTGTACACTGAAAAAAAAAATTTAGTATTTTTAAGTAAATATATTTACTTCAATAGTACTCATTAAATATTTCTTTGAATCAACTAAATATTTCTTTAAAACTAAATGGATTTATTTGTTTCTAAATACATCTTATATAGTTTGAAAAAAATAATTGCTTTAGTCAAAGAAATATTTAACAAGTACTATTGAAGTAAATATTTATTTAAAATTACCAAATTTTTCTCTCAGTGTACACACAACTTTTTCGTAAGGATATACCGTCGCTCCCAACGAAGAAAAGCAGATTTCAAAAAATGTCGATTTTGATTTGCCATTTTTAAAGCACTAGAGAAAAG
>JAWWEN010032265.1:0-15099 GCA_035582955.1 Sycophila texana | reverse complement strand
GAACGCGTGCTTGATCCAAAATTTTTAATTATGGATCGACCTCAAAAGTGCTTATTTTTTGTAGAATTGCTCATATACTGCCTCGCGAGCGGGCAGTTGTAATTAGAAGTAGAACGTGGTTGGGTTTAATGAACTTTTGCCGAATAACGAAATGTTTCAGGATTCGTATTGTGTTCGCCGCGGAGAAAGTGCGGCATGTGAGATATTGTATAAATTCTAGGTTTTATGAGTATACTAGCAAAATCCAACGCGCTTCGCTGTCCACTTTTTTAAATCGTATTTAAAATTTTTAAGGCTAGATTTTTAAATTCAGTGCCATTTCGCCAAATCGCGTTTTAAAATCCTTCACAGCATCCTGCCATCCTTTTTTTAAGAGAGGATTAGTAGATCTGTGCCGGAAACACAGTGTTAGTGCTGACCGTCGAATATATATGCGTATACCTTAGCTGAACTGTGTTATATGTTTTATGCTTTTACATTTTTTTTTGTTATTGAAATTGACTTGCGTATCAGCGGTAGTAGAGAAACGCAACTTCGTTCTTAAAAACAATGTTTATCTCAGTCAGGCTATTATATGTAGTGCACCCGACTCACGGGCGTTTCATAAATGGGTCAGTTAGTTTTATTAAGAGCAGGTTGAATGCGGTTGCAGTGCATAGCTTTGAAAATCGATTTCGACATTCCGATTCTCACGGCGCCCACGCAAAGTGCGCGCGAGAATAATGGATGGTTAAAGGTCAAAGGTTCCCTATCAATTAACGAGAATGACAACTAACCGGGAGCATTATTTTCTCGTGACCGGAGCATAGGCTATATACACTACTGGTAATTGCGTACCGATTCTTTCTGCACTGGGTCCATATCAAACGGCAGAGATAGTAACAGGGAAATGGCGAACAAAATCTTTATTTTTTACGGCGAAGAGAAAATGTATAGAAATTGGAGACTTCCGAAATTGTTTTGTAACTAAAAATTATATTGATGCATTATCCGCATTTTCAATAAAATATAAAATGAATCTTCTACCAAAATAATTGATTATACAACCAGTTAAAATATAAATTTAAGCCATTTACTATACCATTAAAAGAAATGTAAAAAATAAAATGCACAAAAATCAAGCTAAAACTTAATTATGCAGAGCGAAGTACATTTTCAAATGTATCAAGATCATTATTATTATTTATAAATAAAACGTGATAAATAAAATGATTTGATTCTGTGGTACTTTCAAGAAATCTACTTTCGATAAATACTCGACAAATTATTACTGACGAAAAATTTCGACATGACTAAACAGAAAATGCAGTGATAAATCCGCAAACACCGCCTTTAGGCTTACAAGATCAGACTTCAACCATTGAATTTCTAGTGCATATCTAAATTATTCACTGAAATAAATCACACACGAGTATTGCATATGACTGCTCAAGAATCATAAAAAAAACGATGCAGCCAACGAAATCTGGACTCTTGGTCAAATGCGATGCGATCGTCGGGTCGATTCAGCCGGTCGGCGCAAAAAACAGAACAAAACAAAAAGAAGCAAATACTTATAGGCGCTCGCCCGCGCCGCGGTGAACGCGGGGCTCCCTTGCGACACTTGCGCGTGCGAACGTGCGCAGGTCGAATTAGAAACCGAACGCCCCGGCGCGACTCGCTTGCTCCTGCAGCCGAATATTAGAAAGGACTGCGCGCTGAATCGGCTGCAGCCCAATAAAAGGGTCAATTCCGCGTCGACGGAAAATGGTGTATCGGTTCGCGCGTAATCCACCGGCCTTTTTTTCCACTTTTTTTTCCACATTGCACCGATATTTTTGCGCTCGGTCTTTCTCGCAATCTGTTCATCGATTATATCCTTCTGTACCTCTTTCCCCCCTCGCGAGGCCTCGGTGTCGTTCGCAATTGAAATGCACGACTCGAGTCACAGCGCGGGTCGATCGATCGATTCCTTATATATATATTCTTTTTGTTCTTGTTTATCCAGCGCGCTGCTTTTTTTCTACCTCGCTCCTCGTAAAATCAGCCTCGTAAAACGTTTTATTTTTCTCGGGCCTGCTTTGCATTCCGCGAGGCGCTCTTACCAAAATCCCGGCTGGAAAACAAATACAGCGAGAAAGGCCGCGGCAGAAAGTGCCGTTGTAAGTGCGGTAATTAACGATGCCGGAGCGAGGAGCCTGAATTTTCGCGGGTCCGCATAACAATACCTCGGGGATTGTCGGTGTTCGTGATGAGGGGGGGGGGGGGGGGCACGCCGAGAAGCGGCGCGCGAAAGGTGCACCTTGGCCAATACAACGCTGAGCGAGAGTTACCGAATTGACGAGCGTTTCGAGCCCGCGAGAGCCTTTTATTAGTGCAACGACGACGTGGTCCCGCCTCGAGCTACTGTTTTCAAGATCGACCGGGTGCAGATAAAGGGTTTTTTTTTGCTTAACTACTTGGCATTAAAATTGTTGCCTACAGACAATGGCATACTGCCTTGTATGCACATTTAAATTGAAATATTTCTTCCCAGCGGATGTTAAATTTATTGCACGTTTAATTCATCGCGTGGGTGCATACTATATGGCGCGTTTTAGGCGTGATATATATTTACACAAATTTATAATTAACTGGCGATGGATGATAATCGACGCACAGACGGATGATGCAAGTTGTTCAGTTGTTGAATTGTTGATATAATTTAAAATTTAGATATATTATTTCCATTAATTATTTAGCACAAACTGACCTTATTTTTTCTGCTATTAAAATTTTATGATTGTATTGATTCTACTCAAGCAATCAATCGAGACAAAAAGTAGTTACACATATATAAGGTCGTTTATGTGATCCGTTGAATGTAATTATCATTACTTTTTCCTCGATGAAATGTGTACTCATAAAGTCCGAGTGGATAATGAAGGTCTTTTATAGAAATTATACACATTGTGTTTTTTAAACTCGGTCATTTTGTTATAAGAACAGATTAAAAATATTGCGAGCATAACGATGGGTCGTGTTTTGCAAAATTAAGAATTTAATTTTACGCAAGTACTCGAGCTGCTAAGAAAAGGAAGCATGAATAAAGTACTGGTTATTAGCGGTCTTCGATTAGCCTAGAACTACTTATTCTCAAAGGAATGGGAACAGTCAACGTCTGCGAATGAAAGTTACAATAGCGATCGGAGTAACCCTTATTAACTCAAAGTGCCTTGTGCAATCGAAATGCTCAACGTCAAATGTCTCATACACGTTTCAGTTATATACACTCGGTAGAATTTAATAGTATATCTTTTCTCTTGTCTCAAGTAATTCGCAATTGATTGTGAGAATTGTTTTCCTTGGATTCATATCGCGCTAAATTTTACAGCACGAAAAAGATATAAATACAAAGGCGACGTTATTTGTAATTTTTCAATAAGCGCTTGTCGCACTTTTTGACGGCGGTATCAACTCGAAACTATAATAGATTTGTTGAATAGCTGTCGAGATTTATGTGCTTTGCCATGAGGGCGGCAAAGCGAATGACAGTTAAAGTGTTTGATTTCTGATCTTCGTGTCACCATTGAATTCACTTTAGTCAGATTTTCCTTGACGATGGACATAAACGTCGACTGCTGTTTATTTTATCTTTTACTCGTTGATAGGAGAGGTAATAAAAGAAATCATGTTTTTGTAAAATAAAAGATTTATTTAAATTACAATACAATAGTTTAACGCAACGTATAATTATATCTCTAACAAACATGTTATCGTGCACGAGGGATTATTCATTATAATTTCATTAACGTTTGCTTATAATTAACAACAATGGATTCAGTTTTTAGTACCTAATACATAAAGTAATTTAGCGTGTAGTCTTCAATAAACATTATATGCATTTTAGACATTACAACGTATTAAAAGAGCAAAAGAAATATGTATTGGATAATTCAAATATCGTATAGATGAATCAACTCTATTTTTTAATATTTTACCACGATAACCGAAGTAGTCATTCTTAGTAATTTTAGGAAAATTTTATTACAATAGTTAGTAACCATATAATTATGGTAAATTAAGTATTTTTTCAGTTTAGTCCAACAATGTTTATTACAAATTTGTCCATTACAATAAAATATAGATTTTTTTACGACTATATTATTTTTTTAAAATGACTTAAATGATGAAGCACCAGTAGTCACCAAACGTTTAACGAAGCATTTATTTAAAATGATTTACTATTACATGAAATAAATAACCCCTTACGTGGTGATTACAATTTTGAAACTTATATATTTATGTAATAGAATAAGTTGAGGTTAACTTTTTATAAACTTATTTGGATTTTTAATGGGAATGACTTACTATAGACATATAAATTGTTAGTGTTTTTGGTTCGTTGACATTTATTAATGACGTTTTAAAAAAGTTGGTCGTCTGCTCCTTTCTCATACTTCATATATGCGAAGGATTTCATTATATGATACGCATACACGCATATAAACATATTTCAATATAACTACACATTAAATTAAATTGTTTATTACACACAATTTATTTCGTATGCAGATTTCAACCGAACAAATGTCAAGTTTAATTGATAATTAAATTTGACATTGACAAAAAAAAAAGCTTTGTTCTTCTTACAACTACCTGCATCATCCTTTTTCTAGAAAACCATAATAATTTTGTTCGCCAACTTTTCATACTTTTCCTCCTGCAAGTCTTGTTTATGGCTGAGTAAAGGCAACCTAAGATTTCTACGTAATTCACGCCTACTTTAAAAAAAACAAAACAAAACAAAAATCAAAGTACCTATGGTATATACACATCGTCAAACGCAGAACACGAGCGTTTCTCACATAAAGCGTTGAACATTATTCGTTTTTGTTTTTTCCCTCGATTGAACGATTAATCGGCGCGAAAGCGGCCAAATCCGATCGGCGGAATCGATCGGCACCGCTCGCCTTCTCGTCGCAGCGCTTTCGCGTGCGTGCATTCACCTGCGGGTAAGTGCACCTCCCCGCGGAGTGCGTTTAACGCGTACACGCGGTGCGCTCGCGAAATGCATATATACACACACACATATATATATATGCACATATACATATATATGCCGCAGAGGATGGCCACGAGCCAGGCGCGCGAGCTGCGGATGAGAGCGACGCTATTCGCGCGAACGACCATGGCATAAACTTTCGCACGTGCCAAGCGCGTGCGACGACGCCTCTCCTCTGCATCGGTGACGGCCCTTGGGGGATCGCGACATCGAGAATCTCGACTCATCACCGATACTTCTCTTTTTCTTTTTTTTTTCTTCTGTTTTATTTTTTTTCTTTTATCTTCGGTTAAGCAGTTCTCGCGGCGCGCGACGGTTGCGCAATGCGCACGCGTGGATTGTCATTATGGTCGCGGTTTTTATCGGGTTTATTTTAATAAAGCGCGTGATGCTTATTCATTGCAGTTGGGATTCATTAAGGCGGCGTCGAGATGATTCAATTTTGCATTATTTATGGGTCGATCACCGGTGATTTCTTTGAGTCTTTAATTTTTTTTCATATAGATCGAGGAATTAATTCGTTTTGTAATTTTTTTTATACATCTTTTTATTTAATTAGATTTGATTGTTCAAAGAGCAATAATGCCTTTGATGGACTATTTTGATTGAGTTTATGTTGAATCCATTTACCTCAAAGACAATACCAATAGGTTGGGTATTAAATTAATTATTTAAATTGAACGTTGAATTATTATTTACAGTCCGAGAAATCATTTAACTCTAATAAATTAGATTCTATCGAACGAAGCGAATAATTATATAATAAGCTATTCGCTGAAAGTGCCGTCTGTCAATGCTCGTCTGTTTCTACTGAAATTTAAAGCCAATATTTTTAAATTATACGTGTTTTTGTATATACTACATATGATGATAGTATATTGTTAATAACTTGCGATCATCGCTACTAAAAAAGAGTATAAAATTGTCCTATCGCATACAAATTCAATGCTCAAGATTTTAACAACAAATCGCGGAACACACTACTTAACCGACATTTTCTAGTATACACTGGGATATTTGTTCGCTCTATTACACTAATTGCACGATATGTACAGGCTGACTATAGAAAAAAAAAAAAAAAAAAAAAAAACTGACGGGTTGTGGGCGCGACAGAGTAGTTTCTCTCCGCACTATCTACACACGACTATTTCGCGTAAGCGATACACGGTAACTTAGCGTTAAGGGTATTAAGGGTTTCTTTAAACATCGATTAATAATAAATTATTAATCAACGCAATTACGTGGTAATGACTCCGATCGCGCGTCTGTCGCGCGCTTGTCCCGCTGAATTACTCAACGTTCGATCGTGGACGCGCACGCACCGCCGCACAATAATTGCAGAGAAAATAGGCAGTGCGAGAATGAGAGAGAGAGAGAGAGAGAGAGAGAGAGAGAGAAAGAGAGAAAAAAGAGGTAAAAAAATAGAATGCAAATAGCGAGCTTTCCCCAATCATTCAATTTAATTAGCGAGCTGGAATCTCTCGCTGCTGCCCGGGTTTCGCCTTGGCTCTCTAATGGCTGCTGCATCCAGGGATTTGATTTGATTCTCCTTCTGGGTATAAAGATATATATCCCGGTAGTGGAAAGCGAGGGCGTAACGGACTGTTAAACTTCGAGTGCGTTTAACCCACACCCGACCGCGTCAGCTGCGTTAACTTGGTGAATTAATGAAAAAAATTGGATGTGTTAATAGCTTCGTTTTACTGAATAAACAGCGGCTCTACGATGCGCGAAAGAAAAGACTGGAACGAGCTCGACCAGTTAAATTGGAGGACCGTTCTTTTTGAAATTGTCTAACTTAAAATCACCACGTAAATTATATTACTTAATTATTTTTCTTAATAACGTTCTTCCTTTACTTCTTCTCATTCTTAATTAAGATTTTGTGAAGTGAGATCTAAATTATGAGACTTTCCAATCGAAGAACGAACGGTTTTCGCGTTTTCTAAATTGACTCTATTCTTCTTGTTTTTTTTTCTCACGATCGGATGGAACTCTACATTCTCTCTAGAAATTGAATAATTTTTTATCCTAGGAATTGTCCTCTCTTAAATTTCCCTTGTTGGTCTGCGATGACGTCTAAATACATCACACTTAGATGTCCGTCTAAATCCGAATTTAACTAAAGAATTTGTAACTGAAATATGTTAAAATTTTATTATGAAAAATACTACGCTAAAGCCGGACTTAGATGACATCCAGATACTCAATTACATTCACTTAACGCTCATAATTCAGGTCTTATTTCACAAAATCTCAATTACGCGCGGTTTTAAGACAATGTAATAAATACGGTCCAACATGCAGATTACTGCTTGATAAGGTTTTATCTCGTCGTTATCGTTGTAGATTTTTCTAAAGTTTACGAGCGTCATTCACGTTTACATTACTACAACAGCTCTATACATTTTAATCTCGTAAGTGTTCTCATCGGCTAAGAAATGGGATGAAATTCTCCAAATTCCGCAGCTCTCGCTTTCGCGCGTGGAACAATATTCGACTTGATCGATTGGTCACGTTACGCGATCGACCCTCATTCGCGCGCCAATCAAGACTTTCGCATTACACGCGAGCGAAAAGAACGTAATCTAAGAATTCGGTCGCAGAGTCCGACGATACGGTACGATTTGATCGCGAGACCGCGATCGGTCCTGCGGTGCCAAGGGGGTCGCCTCTCTTTTTTCTGTCCGCTGTGGACTCGGCAGCCTCGCTCTCCTGCTCGCCACTCATTGTCCTCGACTATCCTGCACCTTCTGAGCCTTCGAAAATCAGTAGAAGTACGCGAAGAATGCTGAAACAGAAAGGAAACAATACACGTCAATTGTTCGTTTTGCTTGTCAGCTTTTAACTATAGCAAATAATGACAAATTTTGGGCTATTTTGTTATCCTTTGGTTAACCTTGTAATTCATAGTTTCAAGTTTTTCAGTAAAAACTTTAAAAGAACCGGGGAGGTGCAATGAGTGAACATTTTTAAAACAATTTCAAGAAAAAAATTATTTAAAATGTACAAGATATCTAACATTGTTGGATCTGAAAAGATTCAAATGGTTTCGAAAAAATAAATCTAAAATCCTTTGCAGAGTGTCCTTATGCATGCACAAAACCGTTAGAATCTATTAAAAACATCCATCATGCATGTGCTTAATTAATATAACATTCCTTTGGGATACTTTACGTTCATAGAGATTTATGTCAGACTAGCATTATTTAGTTCCTATAATACAAGATCCTCTATTCATACATGAATACATTTGCTTTTATATTTTTTATATTTATATATGAATTTGAATGAATTTACATATATAACTACCAGTACCATAACTGCAGCGCTTTCTAGATATGTAAATATACGGAACGATTTACTAAATCACATTCTAAATGTTAACCTTATATACTCTGCAATTATATAATTCGCTGATAAAAAGAATTCAATATTTACTACCATAGGAATTCCTATACGTGCAAGTTACAATTTTCAGTGTTCTCATTCCATAATATCCGTTTGTATATTACAGAACAATGGCCTGTCGTTAGTAAATAAATAAGAGATACGCTCCTTATAAGATATCCATGCCTTCATTTTAAGTTACAGTTAAATGATTAGTGTCCATGAGAAGGTGAAAAGCAAATAGCGGACGCAACATCGAAGTTAATTAAATACGTGTGACTTGGCGTGAAACGAGCAGTTTCAGTTTCTAACTGGTGCGAGCCAAAGCCACCCACGAAATCGTTGCCGGCAATGTGCGATCGACGATACTGCTCGCCGTGCGAGCGGTTCAGGAATGTCAATTGGCGCCGCGGTGGGAGCGCCATCGACTGAGTACCCGCGCTATGCGCAATGACGTTCAATTAAGAGACACCGAGCCGCGGCTTTTATATAAAGGCGACTTCACTAGGCGTTTATAGCGTCGACGGATTCTCAGAATCCGAAGTTTCGAAGCTCACGACAATAGTCGTTGAGAAGCGCCCGCTGATTTGTTGGGGGAGCTCGGCGAACAGACGATTTGTGTTGGGAATTCGGGAATTTCGTAATGCACGAAGTACTGCGAATAGATAAATATTGCTAATTACAAACCGTGGTGACACTGAAAGAAAAGTAACGTAATTAAAAAACCGCTGCCAATAGATTGGCACTTATAGATAATTTCATATACGTCTCCAACAACTTTTTGTTTTATTTAAGAATCTTAATACTATCAGTAAAAAAAAATTTTACTATTATTACAAAGCTTCCTCTATTAGGAAGCAAAAACAAGGAACATTGGGAGACAAAATTAATTGATCTTGATTGAAAAAAAAGAAGAATTGCGCAAGAAATGATAATCGAACAAAGCGTTGAAAATAATTTTTAGGATTTGGTTGTCTATATAATTTCAAGCAGTCTACTAGATCATAAAACGACTGGTAAGAAAAAACTTAGCGAGCAAGAGTTAACGCTTTAAATCCATGTTCTAATAAATTAAAAGTTTTTACGTCTGAACTGGGATGAAACGCGCCTAATTTATTGCGTATACAGATTTTTCATTCTGTGAAGAATGTGAACATTGCGCAAAGGGACGGACTTGCAAAACAAACTGTAAAACTCCGGTACTACATTATCAATACACGCATCGGAAAGGATTTTTAAAGATTGAGTTTTAGGTCGGACAGGCGCTATGAATTTTCCTGCGATATAAAATTGGCGCTTTAATTAACAGCTGACTGAATGGTTTATAGACACGCGCGTAACTTGTGCCTTTTTTTTAGCGAGCGGTGCATGCTTCATCGGCCAGGCGTTTCTGAGAAGCCGATTTAATATATTTGGTTGATCGGATCCAGCCGTTTATAATAAAAAAAAAGTTCACTTTTAACAATCCGGACTACTTACGAAATATTGGAGTACGCGAGCAGGCTAACGAAGACGGTACCTCGCGGTTAACAATGGATTTTGTTTTTCGAGAAACTCTAATTCTTTTTGCAGAGACAAGGCGCATTCACTTCCAGTTTTTTTTTTCGCGAGCGAAAGGCTTATTATAAGAGGCAGAGATGGAAATAAAAGTGCCGCGAATTGAGCCTCAATGACAAGAGTGTAATTGGGTTCAAAGACTTTCCACCGCTACAACAATGGCCAAGCTTGGAGGTCGTCACACTCTGGAAAGTGGTGACTTTCTGCGCAGATAGGTGAGTGGCCCTATCGGCCTCGATGTCGCTACCTTGCCTCCCTTTTCACTGAAATACGCCGATTATGAAGCATTTGGGCGGGTCATAATAACACGGAGAAATATCCCGGAGTAAATTTGACAGGGTGTCACTGTAATTTTACGACATACTTCTAATCTGATAAAATTTACTGAGTACTGTGGTTATTGTTCTTATATGGAATCTACGACTTTTCTAAGGAACCTATAAGACTTTTTTCAGAAAAATTCTGATAAAAATGATAATGCGGGCAGTTTGCGACCAAATTACAATGGTACCTTATGAAATTTACTGGTACTTAGTGCATGCGTTAAAGAAAAAGGCATCTATGCTGTTGTTCAATTGCCCAGACGCGGGCAGTAATGTTTCGCAAGCTGGTGTCGAGATTCACCGCAATAGCATAATAATTTACGAACGTGAATCATAAGAATCGCATGTTTTTTTTTTATCGCGATATCTCTCGGCGTAATTGAATTTCATACGCGAATAAAAACGTATATCGTGTTTGTTCAAATTAATCTTCGTTATTATACCTATTGAAGATTATACCGTTCGCTTCCTACGAAGACTAGTAGACTTCAAAAAAGACCTATTTTAATTTCCCTTTTTTGAAGCTCTGGAGTAAAGTAAACTCTTTCAAAACCTAATAAAGTCAGGGTATCATACGAATGATACCTCGAATTTATCAGCTTTTAAAAGAGTTTACTTTATTCCAGAGCTTCAATAAAATCAAATAAAAATAGACCTTTCTTGAAATCTACTAGTCTTCGTAGGAAGCAACGATACATACTCGCTATACGAGTGCACCACTGTCAGTTACCCGGGCGTACAAAGCGCCGATGCAAAGAGCACAAAACCGAGAATGGAAAGTCTTCTAGCAAAAGGGCCCCCAGGCGAGGCTTCGCGTGATCTCTCCACGCGAACTTGAACCGGGATGTTCGGCTCCACGGGGGGAGAGGCTGCGGCCGGAAACGACCTTGCCTCTCGCTCGTGACCTCGTGAGACGCGCGCCGGAGGAGGTACGTGATCCACGGGGCGTGCCACTTTCACCCGCACCGATTGATCGGCGAGCTTCCTCGTCTGCACGAGAAAGGACGAGGAGGCCCGGTCACCTGCACGCCGATCCTAATCTCGAGCTTCTGAAGAGAACGAGTGGACGATCCGCCGGCTATACATATCGTCGCTTCCCTACGAAGACTATCACTGAGAAAAATAAGTTAGGAATAATTACTATTTTTTTAGTAAAAGGGCGGACTACTCAACCTGCGCTGTCGAATTTTACTAAAGTATTAGTAATTTTTACTAAACTAGTGGCAATTTTTACTAAACTTATTGTAACATTTCATAGCGGTATAACAATAATTATTAAAACGCATATTAATTTTCGCATAAAGCTATTTATATGGTCAAGTAGGTCGCCCTTTTAATAGAGAAATAGTAATTTTTTCTAACCCATTTTTCTCAGTGTAGTAGATTTAAAAAAAGACCTATTTTAATTTCCCTTTCTTGAAGCTTTGGAGTAAAGTAAACTCTTTCAATATCTGATAAAGTCAGGGTCGTATCATACGAATGATACCTCGAATTTATCAGGTTTTAAATTAGTTTACTTTACTCCAGAGCTTAAAAAAAAAAAAGTAAATAAAAATAGGCCTATTTTTTTAAATCTACTAGTCTTCGTAGGAAGCGGCGATATGATTAGTGCCCGCTTATAATTGCGCGGTTGGGTATTTAGTCACCCTGCTAGATAATGCGGCTTTCATTCGGTCATGCCTTTAAAAGGGGACACTTCCTCGTCGAGCGCAAGCCGTTATTGTTGGTAAACATTAAAAACTGTCCGTGGCACCAAAATAACAGCCTCTCCGCGCGCGGGATTAGTGGTTAGTACGCGATTTATGTATCAATAATTCGCCAGCTAATAGCAGCAGTTTGCTCGGCAAGGTAAGCGGTTCGAGCGCTCGAAGGTGAGCTTTTAAAGAGGGGAGAGGGGAGGATAGACGCGCGCAGGCCGCCTCTCGCGGTGCAACCGATTTAAAGGCGCACTAAAAATTAAACGAGAGATTGTTCTCCTCCGCGGTGCGTACGATATGTTAAAAATGAACTTTATAAATTTAAACTGTAAGTAGTGAAAGTGCGTGCGTATATACCCTTTTTTTAGTTTCTATGTGTTTTTTTTTTTAATATTTTTTTAAACAAACGTTTCCTATATTTTGAACAGATAAAATTGAGTTACGGAAATACACGCGGTAATGGAAATATTTATTTAATTTATTACTTGCGAGATTTATCTGTAGAAAGTTTCGATAGTGCTCGCCATAGTGAAATTATTAGTAACAGTCTATTAGTCATACCACTATTCTAAAATCTTGTTTTTTTTTTTCCTTAAAAATATCATTTTCCCCCTTGCCGCACACGCGCGCTCGAAATTGCATTCGCCGCTAGTAGCACTCGGGGGCTGCAGTGCCAAGTTAAAAAAAAAAGGGAAAGCAAGCGCTCGTCGTCCATTTGTATGATAAACGTCTCGGCCGAACCACCAGCCGCTCCCGTTTTTCTTCCGTCAGGTATACCCGCATCCCATCGGTGATTGCAACGCGCCCGCAGTTATCGAGGCGGGCCTGGCGCCCGGCTTGCAAATGCCCCCTTTCAGGCGAACAATGCGCCGACTGTCGCGCGGACACACGCGCCAAAGTGCACGTACCGCAGGTGAAAGCGGAGCTCGCGCGCATCAATCGCCCGATAAGATAACTATTGCATAAAAGAGATATTTTTGGTTTGTTTCTGTAAAATCTTAATTGTTTTTTTTCTTTTTTTGGATGTTCAAGGTTATCGGGATTTTCACGCCTAAGATTGTACGTTATCATTTAAAACGTTCGGAAAGAACACGGGAAAAAAAAGCTGGTTATCTCAACCAGCTGTGTAGTTAAAAAGGGCACAACTACAAAGGATAGTTTTTTTACTAACATAAAATCGTTACATCAACTGTTTTAAAGTAGTTAGAGTAAATAATTTATAGTTACACAATGTAACCAATAAAGTAGTTACAAGAACTATTTCGTATACTACTAATTATATATTTTTTCAGCAATCTAAGAAGAAAAAATTGGTTATTCTTACCATTACTATTCAATTACTAACTATATTGGTAGCGTTTACTTGTGCCTTTTAACTAATTTTTGTAGTTGTAGTAACCAGCTTTTTTTCCGTGAACATATATATTAAAAGTAAATATATATTAAACACTGCCCAGATTTAAATTATTTTCGTGAAATGGCTTGCTATAAATTTATAAGCACACAGAAATTCACTGACCTCACTTCGCTATCTTCGTCTAGTTACACAATTTTGACTGTAAATCTGCGAAATTGCATTCTTAAAGGGCAGGCACGAAAAATGGCCCAAAAAAAATAGTGTTTCAAAAATGGCAAATGTTTACGACGGTACCATACATTATATCTTTCGTTACCGTTTCGAATACAATGAAGCTTGCGTTTTCCAATTTACGTTCATGTGTCTTGTGTAATAAGTAATTGTCGATAGCGATTATGTCATTATCATAATGCCGGATCTTTATTGACTCTTGGTCAGTAAAATTTTCGACGTCGCTTTATCAGTTTTGCATTTATAGCTAGCGATTACGTTCCACCCGTTGACTTTGATATGCATTTTATGATCCGATGATGAATAGCCGATCCCAATTCCCGTTCAGGAGAGGGGAGGCTTTTCTTTTCTTTTTTTTTTTTTTTAATGAGTTTACGGGGGCCGCGCCACCCGCGCAATCATTATACGATCTTGGCTGTTCGTTAAAAGCGTTTCAGCATCGTCAGAGCATATACATCAGCAGCCTGGGGACTGGTACAAGCGCGGGCTTAGTTTACGAGGAACGATTTACTGGACACTCAAACTACAATTGCAGATCTTTTGCGTACATTAGAACAGTGAGCTAATCACCTACTGCTCTTTTTGGTGTATCGTATATCAAGCACCGCTCAAGGTTCGCCACAAAAACGTATCACCCGTGTACCCAGTTCACCTCTCGTTTTAGAAGTGTCCAAGTGTCGCTTGCTAACAACAATTGTTACCACATGCTCAAAAAATACGACCCAGAAACCATAAAAAAAAAAGAACATTCACCATGGGTGGGGTAAAAGAGTTAATGGTTTCAAGGATGTAAAACATAAACAGCTTTTATTTATTGCATAAGTTAATGGAGTACCAGGAGGAATACGGTAAGGTAAGAGCGGCAAGAGTCACATTGGATGCACAAATCACAGTTATTGTATATACAGGTGCTCATACCACGTGCGAAAAAAAATCAAGGCTTAACGGCTATGTATATATACGCAGCATTCCTCCGATGGTTAATATTATAGGTTTATTTACATGAGGAAAAACATTTTTTTGTCATCTCTTTTTTTCTCTTTCTTCATTTTTTTTCTTTTTAAATAAAATAAACAAGCTACCACCGTGCACGGAAGGTTAGCTCTTGCTACGACGAGTTAATCCGCGGACTATGGTACAACAACGATCCAGGAGCTTGTCCCGTTGAGGGGGGCGCGTTTAGTGTAGCTGCGACGCTGCTCCACCGAGTGGTTTACCTGCGTTGGGTGGGACGAATCCGTAGCCGCTGGCACCGACGATTACGCCGCTAGTGTCGGCGGGGTTGCCCGCTGGACTCGGCGGGAACACCACGGGTCCTAAAACATTTTTCACATTAGTACAGCTCGTATTCAAATTCTCTGAGATAATTTTTTTTTTTGAGGAATGCACACTTTAAAGAATTTTTATGGTTGTACCGGCATGAGTTTTGTTTTATGACTGTGGTAGCACTACTTCCTATAACAGAGCATTGGAAGTAGTGCCAACCAGAGAGATAAAAATTCACATTAGTGATACGAGTCG
>JAWWEN010032254.1:0-15101 GCA_035582955.1 Sycophila texana | reverse complement strand
AGCGCCTAGAAATTTTCATGCGACGTTGCAAATTTTTGAATTGTTCTCCGAGTTTCAATTCGAGGCGAGTGTATATACTTAAAAGAAGAAAAAATGTCTAGTGTAAACAAGAAAAATGTCAATGTATGGTGCAATAATTTTTATTATTGATCATATTTGTGCAAACCTGCTTTCCTGCAATTTTTATTTTTATTTCATGATTAAACAGATATAAACTGATAAATTAACAAATAATCAATCAATATCGGGATGTTATTTCCTCAACGATATTTTATTGCAGCTTGTCATAAATTCATCACTTGCAACACCTGGGCGGGATGTACTTAAATTGAATCAGTTCATATAAGTTCTATATTATACACGTTTCTTTGTTAAATTTTTTGCAATTCATCGAAATTTCAATTGGCGCAAAAACACCAAGTCATGCAAAAATGTACGTAGAGTACACGTGTACTTAGTACACGGTACCGTTTTAAAGATATCAATATAATGTAGTTAAAAGTGTTTGGTCCCGAAAGAATACATTGATGATTACCGGGAATGTCGAACAGATTTAAAAAAAAAATTCACCGGAAAACACTCGATGATAATGAAACATCTGCATCAATGAGCAGACACATTCAGTATCGCTTCGCAATATGCATATCGGACAAAAGCTTTTGTCACAAACTCCCTACGAAAACATTATATTAGTCACCCTAATAATATCTTTCTAATAATTGTCTCATTGCATCGATAGTTACGGAACAAAGGCCAATTATTGCGCCCTTACGTGGCATTATGCAAAACGATATGTTAACTTTACAACAAACAAATTTGAAGTTGGAAAGAAATATTGACTCCTCTCAAAGTCAATGAATCTTTAATTTTCATTGTACGCGTTCTACTATTATATGAATTTTTAAAAGTACAGATGGCGGACGTGGCAACGCCGCGCAGTGGGCGGCGCATGCGCGGCTGGCGGCCAGCCGACGACACGTGCCCCCACCCCGCGAGTCCATAGCTCGCGAGTGCAGAGTGCGCAGCAGGCCGACGGTCACTTCATTGTTTAGCACAGCGTCGAAGCGAGAGTATTCACGCTTTTGCTAGACAGCCCCCCAGATCGTCTCCGACGACGAGGTACGTATTACAACCTTCACTTTGCACGTCCATTTGCGAGGAAACGTCCGCTCGTGTCGGAGTTTGAAAAAAAATATAAAGCGGCCGTTGCGGTTCTCGACTCCGGTGCAAATCGTTTCGGAGCGCGTCGAGCTGACATGTTTGAGTGTCGAGGTTGCGCGACGTTATTTCTCGGCCGCGTCATCGGGAGAAGGAGATAGCGGGATGTGCGCCGTTTCGCAGGCCTCGCGAAGGCGAACTCGCTTCGCACAGATGAAGATTTTGTTCACGCGTTTCCTTCTAGCGATTGCATGATCGATGATAAACTCGTTATCTGACCGACTACTGGAAATTCATGATCTTGATTAGACTCACTCGCTATGCACTTCGAGCGAATCAACTCGTTCAATTATTAGTCTGCTTGCAGATTTTTTTCTAGACCTTTTTTTTCTTTTATTCGCAGATATTTCAGTACAAACACTTGCTCCAATTTAATCAGAATAGTTTAGCAATTATAAATTTAAATTAGTACTTGTCCAACAAGAGATTTTACATCATTCTTTTTGCACTAGAAAAGTATTAACTTTTAATTGTGTACTAATTTATATCTGTATTTGTTATATGTATACAATTCTGGTATTTTTCTTTTATCTGTACTTCTTTAATTTAATAATGTGTTACTTTTCAGATCTCAAAACTAATCCATTTACTTTCATTAGTCTATCGTATCAAATCTTTGTTTTCAATTTTAATTTATAAATGAGTGTTGCTTCTTAATTCTTGGTACTTTACTTCTTGAAATTTAGATGAAAACATTTTTGCTTAAGTTCTTAGACACGAAAATAATTTATCATCAAATCTAGTTAATTATTTTAAATGATAATTTAATTTATTACGTTATCTTCTAGTACGTGCTATATACAAGTGATCATATCACTTTAGATAAATCAATGATCGGAAACATGTACCTACTCAATTTTTACATTTTTTTTTTTTGATATTTTATTTTTAAATTATTATTAAAAATATCTGTAACATTTTTTAAAATAATTTTATAATCAATCATTGTATCTTTGACAAATAATATTTATCTAGAAAATTGATTCAAATATTTTATCCAAATTTATAATAAAATTTTAATTAGCAGTAGTTGATAATTATTATTTTATTATTTATTTTTATCAAAAATATTCCTAGAGATTCTTAAAAAATTAAATAATCTTTTTTTTTTCGTTTTTCAGTAAAAATGTTTCTACTAGGAGTTTTGTGCGCTTTGTTAGTTACTGCTTCGGCAGAATTCTGCTATAATGATGTTGAAGCAGCTTGCAGCCCCAAGTCATCATCAAGTTTAATTGGTAAATTTTACACTTTCTCCTTAATGGCTAAAATCATTTGAATATATTTTAAACATATGTGTTGATTTTGCAGATGGTCCTACTCTACCCAACTGCAATGCTAAGTATGGAGGTTTTGAAGCCTTACAAACTGATCTCCAGGCTTATGCCAATGGTCACATTGAAACAAGCTTTGAGTTCTTGTTAATGTCCACTCACTTTGGTAATTACCAAGCCAACCGAGAGGGATTTAAGGAACTTTACCGCAAATACTCTGATGCTGCTTGGGAAAAAGCCATTAATATTATCAAATACGTTACTCAGCGTGGTGGCAGAATGAACTTCAACCAACTGCCACACTTTAAGAAAAATGTAAGTTATAGGCTTTTCTATAAAACTTTTTATTTCAAATATTCCAGTAGAATACTTTAGTAAAGAACAGTAGAATCAAATAGGAACTCTAATATATATTATATAATTACAAATGAATTTGTACAGATCAAGGACTCCCGTGTTCTTGAGCTCAATGAGCTACACAGCTTGGCCAAGGCTTTAGACTCGCAGAAACAACTGGCCAATGAAGCTCTGCGCCTGCACACTCAGGCCAAGAATCACCAGGACGCGGCGGCCGCTCATTACCTCGAGGAAGAATTCATGGAAGAGCAGTCCGAGGTTGTACGCACTTTGGCTGGACACACCTCCGACCTCAAGAACTTGCTCAACCGCGACTCCAAGAGCCAGCACAACTGCGACGGATCACTCTCCGTCTTCTTGTTTGATGAATACCTCAAGAAGAGTCTTTCTGTTGTATAAATATCATTACTTTTATATATTTTTAGAGTATTAAAAAGAAACCTATGTCCGCGAAGAACAAACATTTCGAAACTTATAGTTTCGCCTGAACAACGCTTGATGATACAGATGAATAATTGTATAACGGATAAGTAAAAGATACCTCTTGACGGTTAACGACTTGTTTAATTAATTTTGTGATATTGTGTTTTGCGGCTACTTTTGATGATTGATATTTTTAAATTGATCACATACAATACGGTCGATAAGAATTAAGGTGTTTTTTTATTTCATCTTTTTTTATTATCTTTATAGTGAAATTGCATTATCCGTTACAGTTGCATCGATTACCAGAGATATTTATAGTATATAAAAATAATTTTTTTTATTGTACATTCATTAAGAAATGTTTTTCTGATTAAATAAATTATATTACAAAAATGTTCTTTTCCGAATTGAAATACGTAATTATACCTTATTAGAATTCCCACTCTTAGTCACTCTTACATAAAATATAGCACGCATGAATTAATTGCAAATTATAAAATTTTATTAATACATGATATTGCATTAGCAACTTGTTAATAATTATTTTAATTATTAATATTTAATAATAATTGTTAATTGATCTGATAAAAAGAGTCGCAAATGCCCTATATGATAAACACTAAGAACATTTTGTTTTGCTTTTTTTTATCATATATCTTATAGATCGCATATACGTAAATATAATTTAAATAAATTATATGTTATTTATTTGTTGCGAAATGTATAGCGTTTTTTTTTTTGGAATTTTCTGGTGAAACAATCAAGTATGATATTAGCTCTTGTATTCTTACAAATGAGGATCGTCTGATTGGATAATTCCTCAAGAGTCAAGTTGCATATAGCATTGATAGTGGTCAGAATGAAAAAATATATTATTTTATTATGCATGTTTTATTTAATCAGCATACTGAAAAGGTACTAATAATTTTAACAATTCGTGCAGAAAAAAGTTTTAAAAAATTTTTAATTTCGTGTCCAAGCTTAGATTTCCGAAGTATCGCAAAAAGCGTCTTCGTTTTCCAAATTATAAACCTTGAATTTTGATACATGATGGTGAAGCTTTTCCATGCATAAAAACAATAAGCTGAATAGAATTCCTAGGATTAGAATAGTAATCAACGGCGCGACTCCCCAAAGTCCAACGGAGTCGTACTCCTTCTCCGGCTCTCTCGGTTTTCCAAAGTAAATTCTTCTCATGCGATTCATGATTCCTCTATCTCGGAATCTCAAAATACTGTAAATAAGTAGTAGTCATCTTTAAATTGATAAAAACAAATAATACTTGAGTGGAGAGTTTCGTAAATTTTTAACAAATTGCTTTTAACATATACTTATAGGAAGAATATAGTGCGGAATTAAAAAATAATACCATAACTTTCAGTCTACGTACACGCTATAATCTAATAATAAGTCACTTTTGTGTATTCTACTCTACTTTTATTTTACTAGTGTAAAATAAAAGTTGTGGTATATTGTTGTTTAATTAGGTCTACAGTTGTTTTATGTAAAAAATAAAAAATCCCGTTGAAAATTCACGAGACTCTTAACGAAATGTCAATTTGATACTTGTAGTTGATAAACTCGGTAAAGGGGTGGTCTTTAGATAAGGCCAATCCTAAATTGTCAACCCTTCCTGTAGCGATACCAACTATTTTGCAGGGTATGAATTCGTCGACTTTGCATCTTATCGCTTCATTTGAATAAAATGCTACCCTCTCTCTACAAACCTGTTGTATTGATGTAATAGCAAAAAAAATTCAATTTCATATATGCATAATGCAAGTATAACAGCTTTTTAAATAAAAACTTAATCAATAAGTACCTGTTCAAATGCTTCAACTTCGTTCACTGGTAGATCTTCTTCTTTTTTCATGAGATTATACATTTTTCCAATTATATTATCCTTCGAATTCTATAAATGACAATAAAAGCAAAGGAAAATAATAGAAAGATTTTTGCAATTTGTCAATTAATTTTCTAAACAATTTTATTTAAAAATTTCATCTTTAATTTAAAAAGTGGCCATAAACTGCATTTAATAAAAAGAATCTATTCATCTCAGTATTTAAATGTTGCACGACAAGAATTTATAGAAAGTGGCATAAGGTATTTTATATACGCATTACTACCTTCGCTATATAATAAAGCTCGCTCTTTAAATTTAATTCAGTGAAATCCCACTGAATTTCAAAGCAGTGACATACTTTTGACTGAAAAACAGTAAAATTTGACTGTTTTTAAATTTGGTGCGTAAATATATAACTATTATTTTTTTCTTTATACACAAAGAATATTAACGTTTTTTTTTAATGAGAAAGAGAAAAAAAATAATAGCTGAGCTGAGAATATAAGAATTATGTTTTAATTGTACGTACCACAAACATTTCGTATTCGGAACTATGTCGGATAACAATAAGTTTGTAGGTGCCATCTGCTACATATTTCGGTAATGTATTAAAAGGCAGTATAGGAGATACATTAGTCAAGTAACTAATAATACAAGCTGAATAAATAGCTGAAAGTACCACTGCGGAGAAAAATATCGAAACGTAGGCTATCCTCAATGAAGAGGAATTTGGAAACTCTAAAATTGGATCATATTGTGCGTTAAAAGAAGTTTTTAAGTATAGTTTCTTAAACTTACCCGCTAATCCTTGCTGACAGTAAATACCCCAAATGTACAAGTGATTTTCTACCAAATAATTTTTCAGATGGTTTATTCGGCTTATTCGATGTCTCATGTATGTCAGAAGAATCGCTGATACTATTATTAGAACTAAAATGGATATCCAGATGCTGAGATTGAAAGCCTGTTGAGATGTAAAAGAATATAATAATGATGGCGTTTAATATTGTATTTTGTTAAAAAACAAAACATTTTTAAATTTATTCAATCTCAAATTATTAGCATTTTATCAACGATTTGACATATTGTTAATAATAATTAATGAAAACTTGAATTTAGCAAAGAATTATATTTTTAATTTATTCTGAATAGAAATTGTTCCTAACAGTTTTTCTTTTAAACAAAAAGTAGCACAATAGATACTTGTTACGAATAAAAGTTCTTTCTACAATAATTTTATTTAAAGAAAAGCATATTTTTTAGTTTTGATATTTTTTGGGACATACATACATTAATTTTAAAAGCACATAAAAAGGACTATTTTAATCTGCCATTTTCAAATCACAAGAGTAAATACTTCCAGAGCCTGCTAAACTTGTGGTATCTTTATCTGTTATAGTGCTTTAAAAATGGCTAATTAAAATTTTAGTACATTACGATACTACGTGTGACCTAAGTGGCACATTATTAGCACGGCGCATAGCGATATCTCGTCGCGCCGTGCAGTGATGTGCCATTTTAGGTTACAAGTATCGTATACTATTTTATAGCATCTGCCTGCCCTAAGTCCGCCATGTCACGCCTATCCGGCAATAAAGGACTACTTAGGTCACGGATAAGCGTGACATAAACGCGGACTTAGGTCACGCCGTGCTATAATAGTACTTTTTTGAAATATGCTTTTCTTCGTTATATGGTCGCCTCTACACATTTCACAAAAGGCCTATGCCTAACTTTATTTGACATTTTTAGAGCACTAAAAAAGAGCGACGATATTTTAAGTGATCTATAAGAATACATAAGCTGCATATAAGGTATTTTTTTATAGATTTTTTTTTAATTAAAGTTTAACAACATTTTTAATGATCTTTCTTATCAGGGCGAGAGCTTGCCCGCATATGTTGCACGTACACAACCATCTTTTACTGGGCTGGGTATAAGCGGTAGGTGAACGGAGTAAATAAAAATGTATCCATTGGTGAACTGTTTTGTTAGCTGGCGCAAACTGTACTCACAATACCACCACGTTATTAAAATATGTAATCAATGAAATTGATAGTTCTTCATTCGCTATTATTCTCTCGTTCATTTGTAAATGAAAGAATAAGAAAGCAATAGTCAGTTATTGAAAAAGCGCCGTCGTAAATATACTTGATGGAAAAAATCGATGAAAAAAGTACCAGTGATGTGTCAAAATAATAATGAAAAAACTGTCGTGTCGGAGAAAGTTCTGAATATGCCGAAAAATGATGACCCAATTGTCCACGGCTGTTTTAGTCCTGCAAGGCCTACCTTCAGATACATCGGCATGATCCTTATGTGCCTCTTAAATTTTGGTGAGTGTTTTACCTACTTCTCCGTTTCAACTATACAAATGCATAAAAAGAAGAACACGGTTTACTAAATTATATAGATGTATTATTTTTCTTTATAATTGAGTTGACAATATGTCTGCAGTTGATTACAATTAAGTGCTATTTTTATGCCATGGCTCTTACGAATTTATAATGTCTTCAATAAACTCTTAATTAATAAATAAAGGTACCTGTGCCTAATATGGCCATGCGCCTAATATGGCCATGTTCTGGTATTTCGAATTGACCCGCGCTACAACTGCGCCCTCTCATGGAATAGTTCTTTAGTGTCAACTTATGAATCTGTGAAAGTGTGAAACCCTATGAGTAACCGCCGAACGTCTATCTCGAATTGCGAAAATATTTTCTGATTTGACCACACAAGTTTTCGAAATTAAGAAAAAATTGTTGGTGAGTATATGTAATTTAAGCTATCGCAATTAAATAAAAAAAAATCTGTCATATACCGCTCGATTCGCCATCTCTTCCCCTTTAAAAAATGTTTTTTCGAATTGTTCTAGTGTACAAATTAGCCAAATACCGCCCCGATCACTATTTTTAGTCAATTGTGCCCAATATGGCTTATTACGAAAACGGCCATTAATAATTTCTAACCATCTAAAACCACCTCATGAATATATCATTGTTTTCTTTTAGTCAGTGTTTATTTATCCAAATATTGATCAAATTAAAGTAATCCGAAGTGTGCAATTAAAAATGCAATCCTATGAATAACGTCACTGTTTTTTTTTTTATAATTAAAGTTTGTTAATGATTCAAACCTTACCAGGTGGTACACTGAAGTGAACTTTCATTCCTTCTTTAATAAATGTTGATATAAAAAATTTTTGTCAAGTGTTTTAAATGTTTTCATGCCCCAAAACTCATCTTTCAAAAATGGCCATATTAGGAACACTTTTTGCAAATGTTAAAAAAAATGTGTTTTCGTTTAAAACGTTATAGCTGAGGCAAAATAGCTCGAAATTAATCGTGTGAGGGCTCATTTTAAAGCTGATATAATAAGCTTTAAAATGAGTCTTTACACGTTAAAAAATTCTTCTCCGTTCAAAAGTTATGTCCGTTTCCGCTTAGGGTATGTAGGCATATTAGGCACAGGTACCTTATATGTATTACTTTATATGTATTACTTTAAATTAGCAGTATATTTTATTTGCTTCAATGATCCGACAAAATCATTAAAAAATGCCGATTTAAATTATTTTCATATGAATACCATAATCACGTAAAACAATTATTAAAAATTATTCCTAATATAGAAAATAATTTAAATAATTTTAATAAAAAAGATTTTTTCAAATAATTATTTTTAATTATAGTTCATATCGTTATTGTAAACAACTATTGCGTCTACAACTATATAATATAATGTTTTTAGAAATATATTTGCTATTTCCCTAAACTTTTTTTATTTAAACTTCAATTATTTTTAAAGAATTTTAAAGAATTAATTAAAACTACACATGCAAAAATTTATGTTCATAATTTTTTTGAATTGGGATGAGCGAAGTCATCAAATTTTTAATATACAGATTTAAATGATTCTAAGTGGTCGATGGAACTATCTACAGTTATTGATATCTAAATTTTCTTAAAATATAAGAAATTAGCTAGAAAAAGTGTATTAGTCATTTTTTTATGGAAAAGTGCGGAGATGTGGGGAAAATGAGGCTGCGAAAATTTCCATAAATAGAAAAATTCATATTTCAACAAATTGCAGCTCTGAAATTTCAGCAAAAAAATTTGTTTTAATTTAAATTACATACCTATATATAACATATTTTACATGAAAATTTTGACAATTTTTAGGTTCATTTTTCTGTTACGACAATCCTGGTGCGTTACAGAATAACATTGAAACTGATTTAGGAATTTCATCTGAAAAATTTGTAATGCTTTATTCCATTTACTCTTGGCCGAATATTATATCGTGCGTCATAGGGGGTTTCCTACTGGACAGAGTGTTCGGAATCAGATGGGGAACTTTTATTTACGTGGTGGTATTATTAATTGGGCACATCATTTTTGCCGTGGCAGCTTTCATCAATAGTTTCTGGCTAATGATGATTGGAAGATTTCTTTTTGGGTACGTCTATTACGAATTCGATCAGAAGAGTGTCGCAAAACATGAGCTGTATGATCTCCTAAATAATTTCTATATAGTTTCATCGAAATTATTGATAATACAAAAATCTGACATTCTCCTGGTCAATGCAAAACGGGACATTTTTTACAACTTTGAGAATGATTTTGATTGTTTCAGAATTGGAGGAGAATCATTAATGGTAGCTCTGGACAGTTATACTGTTTTATGGTTCAAAGGCAAAGAATTGAATATGGTTTTTGGAATGCAATTGTGCTTTGATAATATAGCGACAACCACGAATTTTTTGATAATGGAAAGTGTTTATAGCTATGTTTCAAACATCTTAAACTATGCTGGTCCCAAACGTATCGGAATCGTCTTATTCATTGCTGCTATAACTTGTATTGCTTCAGTAGCATGCGCCATGGTGCTAGGCGTGATGGATGTAAAGGCTGAAAAGGTACTGAGGCGAAACGAAAACAGAAAAGTTGAGACTATGAAACTTCGATCAGTAAAAGATTTTGGAGCAACCTTTTGGCTAATATCCGTCATTTGTGTTGCTTACAGTGTAACGATATACCCCTTTATTTCTTTAGCAAAGTAAGTATTTTATACTTGGAAGATAAAAAATAAAGTATTTTAAGTTTTTTACGCATATTTCGTACTATTCCTAGAGAATGCGAATTAGTACAGTTAATATTTACATAATAATGACTATATACCAATAGTAATGACTTCGAAAGTACGTTTTTATACGTTTCTCATTATACTTGTATTATTTTTATCAATAACAACATTATCTAAGATTATTCTCTTTCAGAATACAATTTTTATATAATATTATGGTAATAAAAAATTTTTGGTCATATAATAAATTAAAATAAATGTTTTTCAGAGTCTATTTCATAACAAAATATGAACTTGCGCCTCCTGTAGCAAATACAGTCACTTCATTGATGTACACTATCTCTGCAGTTCTATGTCCTCTTTTTGGCATTTTAGTAGATAAGACTGGAAAAAATATTTTGTGGATTATTGCAGGTATTGTCGGCACAATTTTAGCCCATGGTTTCCTTGCATTCACTTACGTGAGTCCTTATGTATCTATGTTTATTCTTGGACTATCTTACTCACTATTTGAAAGCAGTTTTTGGTCAGTCATTTCTTTAATCGTACTCGAACACCAAATGGGCACTGCATACGGAATGTAAGAATTTTTATAATACAAATATTCTTTTCTACTGTATTTACGATTTTTTAATGCTTGCAGAGTTGGAACCTTTTTGAATTTAGGTCTTGCTGTAGTCCCTATAATATGTGGAATTATTGTCGAGAATTACGGTTACTTTTTGCTTGAAATGTTCTTCCTGTTTTGTCTCTTCAGTGAGTATAAAGACTTTGACGCGCAAAATGAAGAATGGAATTCTTAATATAAATAGAGTAATAAAGAAATATATATCGTATTAACATATTCCTTAATCTAACACAGGCAGTATATCTAAATTTGATAATGCCAACATGCGATTTCAGGGATTCTTTATTCACAGCTCCCTTGGTGTATATAATATTGTTCGATACACGTGTACAAATTGATTCTCGAAGTCGTGTGATTATCACCCTCGCACTCTTCTATGCGAATCAACTTTTTATCGAAAAATACTAATTGCTTATTTCTTACTTCATTTTGCGAATCAAAGCCCTATTTTATTTGGAAGTAAGTCAGTAAAAAACGTCAGATTAATTTCACTCTCCTTCTTTTGTGTCATTCCTTAGTATCACTGGTAACTGCAGTTACTATCTGGATTGAGGAGAGGAAGGCTACTGCAATCTACTCTGTCAATGAATAATACATTATCCTTATATAGAAGAATGGCGAGAAATCCTATATCTTTCTGCAATCACGGTATGTATTTTTGCTTTTGAGGCTAATAATGATTCTTGAGCAATGTAATATATTTAATAAGATTTTAGGAAGAACTGGAATATGTTCAATAGCAATTGCAACATGGACTTGAATATGTTCAAGGTTTGATTCCTGGAGTTGGCTGTGTTGATAGTGTAATAATGTAGTATTAGAAGACGATATACGATAATAATGTATATGTTGGAACACTAAGCTAGAATATTAAGTCAAATGAAGATTTTCTGTGATGGAAGATTTTGTTCCTGCGTTTGGAGTCATTGATACAACCGCAAATCAAATTCCTTGAGAAAGAGAAATTACTGCCCTCATAAATCTTAGATGTAGTTCATTTATTATTAAAACCAAATTGTCTACAAACAAGTAGTTAATTAAGTAAAATAATTTACACACGTGAGATTTCATGTCCAAATCTCATGTTACTGTTAAAATTAAAGTTAATTACACTGTAGCTACAATTTCTTGTATATATTTTAAGTTTAATTGTGCCTTAGGTGTTACCATCCTGATGATACATCGGAAAACACATGTTTTGAAACATTTATAGCAATTTTTGCATTTATAACTTTCGAACAAAATGCAAAAATGCAAAAATGAATGCATGTAGTTTCAAAATATGTATTTTCCGATGTACCATCAGGATGATGTAATACCAAAAGGCACACTTCAAATTAAGAAGGATAAGTATTTAAATAATTATAACTACAGTGCAACTTTAATTTTAAAAGTATCACTCGTGCAAGAATCACATCTGACAATTAACGCACTAGTATCGAAAACTACTAAAAGTAATGGTTCGATGGATCATTAGAGTCGAGTGTTTATTTTTAATTGTCTAAATTTTAAAATAAAGTCGAGCTTATATAAAGTCTAAACTTCAAAACAAACCTTTAGGTATGCATTCCACTGAACAACTGAACTTCCAGGTTCTCTTATGTAAAGCTTAGATCTGGATAAAATAAGCGGACTAGCAAAGTCAAAGACGTCCAATCTTTCTTTTGTCATTGTGACTTCTGCTACGACCGCATCAATTTCTCCGGCCTGGAGTTTTCCTAGTATACCTGTCCATTTTTTCTCGCTTGCATTCCAAGAGCCGTAAAAAGGATCCGGCTTCACAAAATCAATAGTGAAATTCATCTGCTCTGCTAATTCCATCATTATTTTCATAAACATCCCAATATCGCTGTAGCCTTCCCTATTGGCGCTCCACAATTTCTGATATCCCTATATAAACAACGCAAATTAGCACTATAATTTTAAGCACTCCTGAGATTTTTTAAAGTTATAATTTCAATGTGATCGATCAAGTTCACTCGCACGCATTAATTATTTTGGAGGTTTGGATACATTATTATTAAGTATTTTTTTACAGATTTTTTAAAAATCTCTGTCTATAATGAAATAGAACTCTTATTTCGAAATTCGGAAATGCGCTACTTTTCAGTAAAAGTGCCGATATGATCTGTTCTTAGATTATGAGGGATTAAAATTTTCGAAAGGATCGCGAGAAATTTTCAAGATGCAGGTTTACTATATAGAACCGGCCGGACGAAAGAATAATTCTTCAGAGATTGAGAAGAAAATAATGTTTCATACCCCAACAGAAGACACTCGCAGTACTGTACTATAAAAGTTGGGCCTTCTCTGATAGAAACTATCCGAAGTGAGGACGTTCAAGCCATTCTCCGGAGACCACTCCATCAGATCGTTTACCAGGACCTTTTGTTCGCTACCGCTCACTGAGTACCACTCGCGGATCCTCCGGTCCTCGAAGCACTTGACGATCAGCCGCGTGTTGACTTTGAGATGGAAGCGATTGCCCTTGGGATTCTCGCAGAACTCGCGCATCTTCGGCTCGTTTTGGCCGGAAAAGATCAGGAACCAGATGTGGAAGGAGAGTACGTGGTATTGCGTGAAACTCGTGAAACTCGCGACGTTGTCATCCGATTCGATTGGTAGGATGAAAATCTGTCAGGGGAACTTGGAGAAGGTACTGTTGTAGCTACTCGTCAGCTCGGAGTAGCGCAGCACCTGCGACGATATAAGTATCTTGGATAGCCTCCTCAGATTGTCAAGGAGGATCGTTGTAACGTACATGTCTGCAAGTGTATTACATCATTCATATTCCTATGAAAAATTTCTTCTACAATTAATTTAACAAGTATCTTCCGTTTCTAAGAGAGAAATGTTTTAGTAAAAATTACAAAATCGTACTGAACTGTTCGGAAAAGTGATCACAGACTGACATTTCGAAAGAAATTATTATAAAGTTTTCAGTAAAATTTGCCATAAATACAGTAAAATTACGAAACGACTTGTAATATTTTTACTAAAACATTGTATAGCAAATACCAAAAAAAGTTAAAAAAAATTAAAATATCTACGCTTTCATTATTTAATAAAATTAAGAAATTGAAAATGATTAACAATTTAATTTGTCGCATCCTTACTCTCTTCAAAATGTTCAGCGATGATAAAGATGCTGCTGGCGTTAAAATACTCCTTCAAGCTGATGATGAGATTGGCGTATGGATCGGTTACGTGTAAAGCGTCGTCGCCCAGTGCTAATGACGAAAGAAAGCTGCACGACATAATGACAAATTTAAAAAATAGCATTATCGCCCTAATTCGTTACAGCGTCGTAACACCTATGGCAAAAATGAGAAAAATACTGTCCGAACGATTCGGAATTCTTTTTACACTGGGCAATGTCCATCAACGACGCAAATGGCTTTATCGGTGCCGATCTCAAGTGGGACGTTTATTGACCGATCTGATAGTCTGCGCATTCAAGTGATTTATCCTTAATAATTTAAGGTTCTTTCTCGATAGGAAGAGATAAAAACACCTGGTATATTTATTACACTCGTTTATTTGATGTTTCGCAGCTACATTATTTTTTACAAGTGCTCGATGGAAATAAAGTAGATAAGCACACATCCTCATAATTTTGACTGCTGGACTTATTTACATTAATTTACTTTACAACAATCCTTCAGTCAAAGTAGTCCAATATAACGTTTTTATATCCTTTAACATTAATCATACAAAGTAATTGTAAATGCAAATTCAATTGTTTATAAGGTCATTCAATGAATAGACGATTATTAAGCTGATGACTATATTAAGAGACAATATTATAAACATAAGTGTAATTTCTCTAAATTCAGTTCTGCAAATTTTTCAAGTACAATCATTTTACAGTTACAATAACTAAGTATACTAAAGAATATTTATCATGGAATTACACTTATTGGTACACTGAGAAAAATATTGTAGTCATTTTTAAGTCGAGTAAATTTGACTAAATAGTACAATACTTTGGTTACAAACTGACATTTAGAGGCTTAAATTTCTATTAAACATATAAATACTGAAAGGATTAATAAAAACAATTCTGCACTTTTCATGTCGTGTTTTACCCTACATGCATCTGTTATTTTTGTTTGTAGACATGTTATTAATGTCTAATTAAATAATTGTCCCAGATGAGACAATTTAGAGGATGGTGATGTGCATATATGTGTCACTTACAAGGAAACTATCCCAGGTGTCCCTCACCGATTTTGATGAAACTGCAATATGTTGTAGTACATCGAAAAAT